>CM076974.1:50586949-50629449 GCA_039105355.1 Benthosema pterotum
TGTCTGTCTGTCTGTCTGTCTGTCTGTCTGTCTGTCTGTCTGTCTGTCTGTCTGTCTGTCTGTCTGTCTGTCTGTCTGTCTGTCTGTCTGTCTGTCTGTCTGTCTGTCTGTCTGTCTGTCTGTTGTCCCCCTCTTTCTCTCTAGTGGCGTATTTCCTTCTGTGTTGTGGACCTGCTAAACCAGAAGGTAAGAGTTGACAGTTCATGATGTTGAATTTAGTTTCTGGCAGCAAAAGCTAATAACTTTCACGTTTTTGTCCACAATTGGGGACTGGCAAAACGTTGATCAAAATAACAATTATTGTCCATTTTCTAATTGTGTGGACTCTTGACAGTATACATAATTCAGATGTTTAAATCTAATTTAACTCTTGAGAGCGGTAAAATGAAACATTTGGTTTCATTTTAACGCTCTCAAGAGTTACAGATCTATACATTTTAGGGGACTGTCATGTGATCTACTGGTAGATCACGATCTACCTTTTGGGCAGCCCTGCTCTGGTGAATAATCTGCCCTTCTTGCAAAGTTCCTCTTAATCTTCATGCTCGCTATTTTGCTTAATGTTGAATATGTGGTTACTAGAGCGATTTGGGATCTTTCAGCTCTCACTTTCACCTCTCGAAACGTGTCAAAGGTTTTAATCCCCATTTTTTTGGGCATTAAATAGAGTTTTACATGCTAATTTAAAATCGCTTGGTTGTGTACAGAAACTACAGATGCGATCGATCTTAGGAGTTGAGATTTTATACCTCTGTAGGTGTGTTTGGTCCTAGTACTGTAACATCTAGGAAATCTTTTTTTTTTTTCTGTGCGCATTAGGGCATTAACTAAATATTCAACTACGGTATTCGATTATTCGACTAGCAACCCACTATTCGACTATTCATTTATTATTCGTTATTCGCTAATAATCATTTTCTAAATAAGAAGCACAGAATCGCACGTTTTTATTGGATGAAAAACAAATATATACAGTATATCACTATAGACTAGTTGGAAATTATTCGACTACCAAAGTATTCGATTCGACTACCAAAAAAAAAAATATTTGGTTAATGCCCTAGTGCGCATCGCATATTGGACTGTATTTGATCTATGGTGTGTGTTTAATGTATTGATGAATTCTTGGAATTCTTGTTCTGTATATGAGTCCACGGATTGAACTCATACAGATGGTCAAAAAGGTCATATTGGAAAAAGAAATAGGTCGGGGCACGTGGAAAAAGGTAGCATTTTTTACATTATATTTTTAACGGCCGCGACCTTCTCCCAACGCCCTCCTCCTCCTCGTCCATGCCAGTGTCCATCAGAGTCCACCCTGCCAGGGGACAGTTCTTCGAACACGAGTCCATGACCCTGAGCTGTGAGGAGGACGGGACAGCCGTCCAACACTGGACGGTGAGGAGACACAGCAGGATGAGGAACGGGAGCTGCCCCGCCCACTGGGGGGAAAACAGAGGTATAGTATTATAGAGCTGCGCAGTGACGTCACCGCCCCTGTTCCGGAAGTCTTTTCCCCATTCATTTTTCTCATAGACTTTTCGAAAATAATTTATATCAAGACGATTACGCCGCGGCCAAAGCCAACTCGAGTCGTGACGAATCATGATGACACACACAAACTTTTGGGACAATAAAATAATTTCTAAGATGAAAAACGAAACAAAAAGTCTTGTATCATGCCGTTTTACACTTCTTTCCCATTATATATTATATGACGATATTGTGTTTGTTGTCATGATTTGTCACGACCTGAGTTGGCTTTGGCCGCGGCGTAATCGTCTTGATATAAATTATTTTCAAAAAGTCTATGAGAAAAATGAATGGGGAAAAGACTTCCGGAACAGGGGCGGTGACATCACTGCGCAGCTCTATAGTATTATTGACTACGCCAGTATGGTGGAGAGTATGTTTTACTCCCTGTCCGTGTGTCCGTCTGTCCGTCTGTGCACATAGTCCAGGTCGGTCAGGGTTGACGTTACGACGCCAACTGCTACGTCACTCCCCTTCCTCATCTTAAGGCCCCCACTGGTGCTAGCAGCCTAGCACGCTTCGTTGGTTCAAAGTACCTTCTTCAGTTCCCATTAATCAGGCATAAGGGTAAATAGCACCCTTTTCACATTGGCCTGTTATGGCGCCACCAGGAGGCCACAACCTGATCTGGCCTGGTGGAGATCTGTGGCATGAGCGGCACTGATCTAATTTTTCTCTCTAACCTTTTTCCACCTTGTGATGATTATATATAATCATTCGATTGGCTGACCAAGGAACATCGAAATGATTCCATTGGCTGAGCAAGGAAGGTGATGTACAGGTATAGTGATGTAAAGTCTCCTAAATTTAGGAGATAAACTGGCAAAACGTCGGTCAAAATAACAATTCTTCTACATTTTCTAATTGTGTAGATTCTTGAAAATTAAGTGATTCAGATGTTTAAACCTAATTTAACTCTAAAATGATACCAAATGGACCCGTAATATGCTGTTATGGCCTAAATGCCACAACCCTATTATGGACGGACGGATGGACAGATGGACAAACGGATGGACAGACGGGAACATTTAACTGATGTCTCATTTCTGTTTGTTGTGTAGGATCATCCTGTGTGTTAAAAACTCCATATATTCACGATGGAGGAGTTTACTGGTGTCAGTCCACATCAGGAGAACAGAGCCAACCTGTTAGACTCACCGTTTCTGGTACAAACTACACTATTACACCAGTGTTTTGTTGAGTAAGATTAAGACTAAGTCGACTAAGGTTTTTGATATTTAGTCGGCTAAGAGTAGACTAAAAAAATGGGACTAAAAGACTAAATATGTCTTTTGGATTAATTTACTTTTTACGTTATTTAAAATTTACTTTAATTTACTTTTACTGCGTGACCCCCAGTGACCTCCACAAAATGACCGGAAATACTTAATATTCCACCAAAACCAGAGCAGAACTCTCACCACAGGACTCTGGACGTCAGTTAATACAGTTGACACCACTATTAATGGACAGTATTTAATACAACTTAACTTAAAAAAAATCTGAACTATGTCTTTAATCAGGACAGGCAGTACATCATAGAGACGGTTTAGTTTAGTTTAGAGTACCGGTACTATGAATAGGGAAAGTAGCGACAGGCTTTGATCCCGCATTTCGTGCTGACTGGAGCTCTGCAAGTTCCAAAAATAGACCTACATAGTTAACCACTGCATCACAGCACAGACTACTTTGTTATAATATACATTAACTAAAGACAGTTATATAACAAATCATTATTCACTTGAGTGACCAGAGGTCTGTTAATGTGTGCTAATGTGTCCTAAAATGCCTTAATTTCGCCCATTTCTGCCGTCACGTGATTTTTTCAGCCAATAGCCGTCTCTGTTCAGCCCTAGCATTGGGAGTCAACGTGAGTGTCGCTACTCTCCCTAATTATAGTACTCTGGTTTAGTTTCTAACTAACCCTGCTGTTTTCTTCTAGGTGGAGACGTGATCCTGGACTCTCCTGTACTTCCTGTCCCGGGAGGAAGTGATGTCACACTGCGCTGCCTGCACAGAGACCACGCAACAAAGACAGTCTCCTCCCACATGCCGGCTGAGTTCTACCGGAACGGAACGTCCCTCAGCTCTGCAGGACCGTCCACTGGACAGACAGGCGTCCACGCTGTGTCCACTGGACAGACAGATGTCCACGCTGTGTCCACTGGACAGACAGACGTCCACGCTGTGTCCACGGCAGACAGAGGATTCTACAGCTGCTCCATCTCTGGACATGGACGATCACCAGAGAGCTGGATGGAGGTGACAGGTGAGACGATCGTTCAACTACAAATGACGCAACGGATCATTTATCCATCGAGACGTGTGACTGTGCAGTAGTCTTGGGCAATATACCGGTATTACCGTTTATCGCTATATTGGAAATCAATAATTTTCATGTTAACATGTTAACATGTTATCAATACCGATATTTAAAAAAAAAATCATTATTACCCAAGACTACTGTGCAGATGACTTGACAGGTATCATGAAGTTGACATCATAATTGCCTGCCAAAATTTGTGCAAAGGACCTCCTACGGTATATAAGTGACTGTGGAACCACGCTTTGCATTTATTTTTTTATCCAAGATAAATAACTGCAAAGTTTGGTTTGACTGGTTTTGTTTACCAAATCCAGCATGAAATTGTGGACAAAAAGCAAAGTTTTAGTTTTTGGGGTATGTGGGTCTGAAATGTCATCAAATGATGGGCCATCATTTGATGACAAATGATGGTGGCTCAAATTCTGAATAAATAGTGAAAACCACTGATCTGGCGGTTTCCATAATAAACATCCCAGCAGTTCATCGGTTCATTCCACCTTTCAGAGTAATGTGCAGGGCTTGACACTAACACTTGCCCGCTTGCCCGGGGCAAGTAAAAAAAAATGATCGGGCAAGTGAAGACTGCTACCTGGTTGCCCGATCGGGCAAGTGTGCAACTTAGTGCACTATAACACAACACAAGATAAATTTGTCTTGAAGGCAGTCATTGCGACCTGGGCTAATTAAGATGATGAATTTTAACTCTTGAGAGCGTAAAAATGAAACCAAATGGACCCGTAAGGGTCCATTTGGTTTCATTTTTACGTTCTCAAGAGTTACATCTGGTTAACCAACTTAGCTGGGGACCACCTGGAACCCTCTCAGGGACCACCTGTTGAAAACCCCTGGTTTAAAGCACCCAAGTAGGAAGTAAACTTAAATGCAAAATTTACAATATATTTTTGGGGGGGCAAGTGACCATGACCTGAGGGCAAGTAGAACCTGACTTGCACTTGCCCGATGGGCAAGTGCCTCAGAGACCTTAGTGTCAACCCCTGAATGTGTGTCTCTTCTTTCAGCTACCAAAGACCAGGAGCAGCCAGACAGTCAGCCTGGGTCCTTGTCCTCTGTCCCTCCATATGTTTATTATGCTGCTGCAGCAGGACTCTGTGTCCTGCTGCTGCTGCTGCTGGCTCTGTGTCTCTGGAAGGGATGGACAGGTAGGTCTAAAGGCCTATAGTCCAGGCAAAATAGATTTTCAAGTGGAATAAATGAATAAATAAATGCCCTCTCACATATTAGGAGGACTATATCAGTCACCAGAAAAAGGTGAAGGCAGTGGAATTTCATTTACAGGTTTCATTTATTTATTTATTTAATATTCATTTGGATGGGCATAGCCAGATATGGAGGCGGCTACATTTTCCAAAACAATATTTTAAAAATAACTGAAACCTGTGAATGAAATTCCACTGTCCTCTCACGTATTAGGAGGACAATATCAGTCACCAGAAAAAAGATGGGTTGTTTTTGAATAATCCATCATAGTTAAAATGGAGTTTTAAGTTATAATGGGTTTGTATAGGAGGGGGCGGGGCTATCACTCCATTGGAGCCTATGTATTCTATTACTTTATGAAATTAAACATATTTGCGCAACTGGGATTTTTTGGGACTTTTAATATGTTGTTCTGGAGACCTCAAAGAAATGATCTGTGAAGAAAAATCCCATGTTACAATTTATTCCAATTTTAGGTAAAACATGAGCTAAAATTACTGGCCTACTATTCATAGTTTGATTTTCAGTGATTTTCAGTGATTTTCAGTGATACCACCGCAAACACCGCTCTGTCCAGCCTTCCTCTCTGGTTTTACTAACTACCGACTTCCATCACCTGCGTCACTTCGCGCCACGGGCGATGAAGCCGCATACCATTTTCAGTTACAGGACTTTTATTAGTCAAGTAAAGCATCAATAATAACATCAGTTGTTGTTGAAGTTGCAACAGACACGCAGCATGCATAAAGCTAAAGGTCTGACTCAGAGAGTTTTCTGTTTTCAGTGATGAAATGCTGTTGGTTTAGTGGTGACACAGCTGTAGTTAGTTAGTAGCAGTAGTAGTGTTTCAAATCATTTTAAATAGAAGCACTTTAATTTGAAATATCTTGGGTTGTTTTGCATGCCATCATGTTTGGTGGGGCAGTCAGGACATTTAGAGGGCCATTGCCCCCCCCCCCCCCCCATGCCCATGCCTAGATCCCCCCCTGTAGCCTAGCCACCAAAACAAGCCAGCTTTCGTTTCAGCTCTCCTTCAGCCTTGGTTTCTAAATGGATGTGGTTTTGTGGTGTTATAGTTGTTGAGTCTTCTTTCACTTTCTGCTCTGATGGATTTGTGCATCCGTTGTTCTATTCTACTGTGTTGTTTGTTTAAAGCAGTGGTTTTCAACCTTTTTCAGACCAGGGCCCACTATTTATTCAGCATGTGAGCCACGGAGGACCACCATTTGATGACATTTTAGCCCCACAGACCCCAAAACTAAAGATTTATTTTGCTTTTGTCCACAATTACAGGATGGATTTGGGGAAACGAAACTGAAGGAAATATTGGAAATATTTAATCTGATTGTGAATGATTTTACATATATGTCATCCAAATGATTGGAAAATGTGTCACATATATGAGTGTATGACAATTGATTAGGTCTACAGTATGCATTTTACATTTTGGCCTCTCACCCAGTGAAAAGTCAGTGAAAGGTTTTCTGTCTACCACCTTGGTTTTGTTATAGGAAAGAGCTTTATTTTCATTTTAGTTCAGACGGCCTTATTAACTACGTTGTAATTCGCTACGTGACCTTGCTCACTTGTGTGAAACCGTCTCTCCCTCTCTCTATTTCTTAAACCATTCGGTAAGGTTTAGACCAGAGGACCAGTTCTATCAGTAATTAAATATCACCCTTGTGGGCCAGAGTTAATTAAGAGTGTAAACGTGTTAATTAAGAGTGAAACCAAATGGACCCTTGCGGGTCCATTTGGTTACATGTTTACACTCTCAAGAGTTAAAATATTCCTCATGTGAATTAGCCCAAGTCTGCACAACTAGAGAATGTAGAAGATTAATGGTCATTTTGAACTGTATGTTGGACTGTTTGGTTTCTCCAAATCCAGCCTCGAATTGTGGACAAAAGCAAAATGAATCTTTAGTTTTGGGGTCTAAAATGTGATCAAATGGTGGTCCCTGTGGCTCAAATGCTGAATAAATAGTGGGCCCTGGTATGAAAATGGTTGAAAACCGCTGACTGTTCTATTTGAAGATCCAAATTCTCCTGATTCTAATGATTTGAACGGATTGTAAATGATCTCATCAAATAAAGATGTATTGTTTTGTCATTTACAGATCCATGTTGCAATAGGTGAGTGCAGACTATTCATCAACACAGCAATATATCACAACTTGATGTTTCATTCATTTCTATTAAATATATTGATTGAAAGTAGCATTATAAAAAAAACTAAACTGTTGACTCTTTTGAAAGCTTTGCCAGAAAACCTTTCATCATCACAAAAAGGCTTTTCAGGCGTTTGTTTATGTATTTTTCCATCTAATTATAATGAAATTAAATATCTGCTAGATAATATTAATTATTATTAAGGGGAATTCCACCCATTTTCAAGATTTTTTTCTACTTTTGTACATGGTACAAATGGAACCAAATGAATCCGTTAGGGTTCATTTGGTTCCATGTGTACGATTTTCTTCAGACCTCTATTTCTAGGAAACGAATGGGGAAACGTTTTCATCATGTCCACCCAGCATCTCTAAGGTATATTAATGGCATATTAGAATGTTGAAAATGGGCGGACTTCTCCTTTAACAAACTCATTAGCCTGGGTACCAGACTGTGTTACATTGAAGTTGGAGTTTAAATTGAACTTCAAAACAACTCATTTTCTGGTGGAAAGGGTTATAATTTGAACGTTTATGTTGCTAACGGTTCCAGGCTACAGATTAAACGTATTAAAGGGATGTCCACCCATTTTCAACATTCTAATATGCCATTAGTATACCCTAGAGGTGCTGGGTGGACATGACAGAAAAGTTTCCCCATTCTGTGTTCCCAAGAAATGGAGGTCTGAAGAAAGCCACTAACATGCCACTAACATGATGAGACATCATCAAGATGTATTTTCACCATGTTAATGGATTTATTTAGACGCTTCTTTTTTCTGAGAGTGTACAGATGGAACCAAATGAACCAGTTAGGGTTCATTTGATTGCATTTGTACACTCGCAGAAAAAAATGTTGAATTGGATGGAATTTCCATTTAATACAAATCACGTTAGTTTTGTGGATTCATTTACTTTTGCTATGTGGCCCCAGTGACCTCCACAAAATGACCGGAACTACTTCATATCGACCGAAACCACAGCAGAACTCCCACCACGGGACTCTGGACATCAATTAATACAGTTGACACCACTAATTAATGGACAGTATTTCATACAACTTAAAATCCAAAAATCTGAACTATCCCTTTAAGGCCAATGCTGTCCAATACTGATGCGTTCACTAATTTCAATATTCCAGAGCCGTTGGATCCAATCAGGGCTCAGCGGCGGACGGGAGGACCAATGGCGGTGCGGCTCCTGACGATGTTTACCTCCCACTGCAGCACCGTCAGTATTTTAACCAATACCGTTGGTTCAGCACACTTCTGATGGGCTCTGAGGGAGACGATTGGTTCTGGTCTGAATCAATTCATTCCTGTGACAGGATTCATAATGTCCTTGATTTTTGTCACAGATGTTCCTTTTTGTCACAGATGTTCCATTTTCTACATTTCACCATGAGAGTTACAGCCTCTGTTGCTGTTAATTTTCTTTATTCTACTGTAGGTATTTCTGTAACTCCAATCTTATGTTTTTTTCACACATCACATCAAACCACACACTACAAGATAATTGGTCCACTATATAATTAAAAAAAAAAAAAAAACTCAGCCGGCACCCGTGGGACAGGAGTTTCAACCGGAGTGATTGGAGAGGAGAGTGGCAGAAGGGAGGGGAGGAGAGGAGGAGGAATAGATTACCTCTGGGATTACATGTAAAGACTGCCCCAGAGTGATGTAAAATTCAAGCGTGTTTATCAGTATACTATTAAAATGTGATGTGTGGGGAAAAAAAGTTTGGAGTTACAGAAATACCCACATTAGAATAAAGACAACCTGCAGCCATGCAAATGCACTGGTGCAGCTGCAACAGCTGCTGCAACTGCAACTGACCTCGTGAAATGTAGCAAATGGGACAAAAATCAAGGACATTATGTATCATGTCACAGGAATCAAGGTAGATTGATGGCCAATGTGTTTTGGTGTGGAATTCCCCTTTAAGTATCAGATGAATATAACTTGTTTTTCTTTCTTTTTTCCATAGGCACCACAAGTGTCTATGGTGTGATCAGGCACTCGGATGAAAATGGTACAGTGGATTATACACATTATTGTAAATATGACGGTTGTCAGTTCCTTTGTTTTTTGTTTGTTTTATTCATTTGATATAGACGTTGTTTTGTGGATGTGTAAAAACCTGCAGTGTGTCAACTGCCAGGGAATAACCAGAGCCGTTGGTATATAGTGGTTTTCAGCTAAACGTTATGGCAGAGGTGGGCAATTATTTTTTCCCCAAGGGGTCAAATGAGATACATAAAATATTGTGGAGGGCCAAGACTAAAGGCTGAACTAAAGTCTGTGTAATATTAATTTAATTTCAAGATAAAAGTAAGAGTAAGACCAACCATTTTGACACCAGGGCACGGTATTTATTCAGCGTTTGAGCCACAGAGGACCAACATTTGATGACATTTTAGCCCCACAGACCCCAAAACTAAAGATTTATTTTGCTTTTGTCTAAATCTTCTACATTCTCTACTTGAGTAGACTTGGGCTAATTCGGATGATGAATGTTTGACCTCTTGAGAGTGTAAATTGCGGGTCCGTTTGGTTTCATTTAGGAAGTAAACTTAAATGCAAAATTTACAATATGTTTTTGGGGGGGCAAGTGACCATGACCTGAGGGCAAGTAGAACCTGACTTGCACTTGCCTGATGGGCAGGTGCCTCGGAGACCTTAGTGTCAACCCCTGAAGTAGGTTTATCAATTGAGCACGGATCGAGTTCCTGTTGCCGTACTAGAGGTTCACCGTCCTACAGCTTAAAGTCGCCAATGACTCTCTATGTTGGTTACCAGCTAGTACAGTACATGTTGCAATAAGTCAACCTCTTCAAAACCTGCGCAGATTCTTATGGACTTTTAACTTCTGTTTCACTTACAGATTCACCCACACCTACACCTGCCAGACCTACACCTGCCAGACCTACACCTGCAGCTCCATCACGCAGACCTACGCCAGACAAACCTAGAGCTGCTGTGACTGCACCTGCCAGACATACACCTGCATTTACACCTGCAGCTGATTCAATCTATGCAAACCATGAATACGTCTATGAGAGAAAATTGATGTCAGAATAGTGTCAGGGGTTGACACTAAGGTCTCTGAGGCACTTGCCCATCGGGCAAGTGCAAGTCAGGTTCTACTTGCCCTCAGGTCATGGTCACTTGCCCCCCAGGTTCCAGGTGGTCCCCAGCTAAGTTGGTTAACCAGATGTAACTCTTGAGAGTGTAAAAATGAAACCAAATGGACCCTTGCGGGTCCATTTGGTTTCATTTTTACACTCTCAAGAGTTAAAATGCATCATCTTAATTAGCCCAGGTCTATACTGTAGAAGATTAATGGTAATTTCGATGTGTTAATTTGCCTGTTTTGTTTCCCAAATTCAGCCTGGAATTGTGGATATCTAGAAAGCAGGGAAAGACACAGAGGCAGAGTGCAATGACTGCCTTCAAGACAAATATATCTTGTGTTGTGTTATAGTGCACTAAGTTGCACACTTGCCCGAGTACCAGGTAGCAGTCTTCACTTGCCCCACCATTTTTTTTTACTTGCCCCGGGCAAGCGGGCAAGTGTTAGTGTCAAGCCCTGAGTATTATATGGTTCACCTACAACAACCCCCCTTCTCACCCTATCTCTCACACACACACACACACACACACACACACACACACACACACACACACACACCACACACACACACACACACACACACACACACAACACACACACAGTGAAGGCAGGAAGTCAGGGGCGGATCTAGGCATGGGCATGGGGGGGCAATGCCCCCCTAAATGCCCAGACTGCCCCACCAAGCATGATGGCATGCAAAACAACCCAAATTACAAAGATATTTCAAATTAAACTGCTCAGAATTAAAAGTATTTGAAACACTGCTACCAACTAACTACAGCTGTGTCACCACTAAACCAACAGCATTTCATCATTGAAAACAGAAAACTCTCTGAGTCAGACCTTTAGCTTTATGCATGCTGCGTGTCTGTTGCAACTTCAACAACAACAGATGTTATTAATGATGCTTTACTTGACTAACAAAAGTCCTGTAACTGAAAATGGTATACCCCCCAATTGGGAAAGGTTAAACCAACCACGTCTCTCTTCTTGTTTAGCATAAGTTTTACTTCATCAGAAACGAAATGAAAAAAAAAAAAAAAAAAAAAAAAAAAAAGCTTAATGTCAGTGTGTGTGCAGAACAGGAAGTCATGTGACAGGATGCGACCATGAACACAACGACGACATCAATGTGTTGTTGTGGTTTACCCCCCCGTCCCACCGTCCCCCACCGTCCCACCGTCCCCTCACCCGTTCATGAACAAAATCTTCAGCTACTGCGAAATAGTGGACATGCATTTCTAGCAGTGGTTTTCAACCTTTTTCCATACCACGGCCCACCCTTTATTCAGCATTTGAGCCACGGAGGACCACCATTTGATGACATTTTAGCCCCACAGACCCCAAAACTAAAGATTTATTTTGCTTTTGTCCACAATTCCAGGCTGGATTTGGGGAAACCAAACAGTCAAACATACAGATCTAAATGACCATTAATCTTCTACATTCTCTAGTTGTGTAGACTTAGAGCATTTTAACAGAAAAGAAAAATTGGGTGATATCTGACAAAAGTGAAATCACTTCCCCTACCTTTAACAGAAATAAAGAATGTTTTATGTTCATGTACATATTCTCTGTCTAAATCTGTCGACACCAGTATTTATTCTGTCCTTTTTTATTGTTAAAGAACCTAAATATCCCTCAATATGGCACCTACAGATACTGGATTTATTATTAAATAAATGTACAGATAGTGCAGGCATTATTAGCACCTTTAGGCAGAAATCTCTAAAGGTAACTCCATATAAAAGAAAGGTCACTAGAGGGTGTAAAGTGCCTGAAAAGTTAGTCAAGCTAGTACACAGTGATTAGCTCATTAGATTGAACAACGTATGCCTGTTGTATGTAACTTGTTTATAAGCTTGTCTGATCTTATAGTGGCTATCCATCATACTATACTATCTGTGTGACATTCAGTGATGGGCAAGTTACTGGGAAAATGTAGTAAGCTACACTACTTGTTACTCTTGAAAAAATGTAGCTAAGCTACACTACAAGCTATCCCCAGAACATTGTAGCAAGCTACACTACAAGCTACACGACAAAAGTAGCTTGATGTAGCATATATATATATATATATATATATATATATATATATATATATATATATATATATATATATATATATATATATATATATATATATATATATATATATATATATATATATTATATATATATTATATATATATATATCAACTTAATGTACAACTTTCTAAATAATAACCATACTAATAAAATAATATAAACAAAAATCATAATAATAATAATCTAGGGTTGGGTTTGAACCTAGGATGGTGGTATGTTTAGGTTTTGGGATGTATATTGGAGGTTTAAAAATGTGTGGAATTTGAAAATGTGTGTGGGAAAAATAGTAGTAAGCTACAATCCTTGTTACTCTTGAAACAAATAGTGTAGCTTCACTACAAGCTATTCCCAGGTTACACTACAAGTTACAGGAAAATGTAGTTAAGCTATGTAGCTTAGCTACTTGTAACAAGCTACTGCCCATCATACTAGACTATCTGTGTGACATTAATTGATTTGCCTTTGGTGGTATCTAATGTACAGTATATCTCGAACAACATTCGTCTATCATCACTGATGACTTTTGTTCCTGAAAAACTAATTTATAGTTATGATTTTCAGTAAACTGATAATTATGCACCCACAGCCGTGCGCATGTGCACACTCACACACACTCAGAAAGGTTATTTTGCAGGGGCACGGTGGCACAGAGGTTAGTGCTGTCGCCTCACAGCTAGAAGCTCCTGGGTATCGGATCGGCTCTTTTTGTCCCTTTTTTTTTTATCACATCGGTATCGGCAAATACTGATACTGGGTATCGGAAAAGTATCAGTATTGTCCCTTATTTGTCATTATCGGGTCACATATTGGCAAATATGCCTGTCTAACCAGTGATCAGACACAAGGGTAAGGGTTAGGGCAGTTAAGTAAAATGTTGGGTCATGTGGAGTTTCCCAAGTGCACATTTGAGAGAGGAGTATGTTATTCCCAGTTGGTGACTTCATATAAAGGTCTTTTTTCTTTTTATGTTATTATATATATATTCTTCTCTGGTATCTGTATTTGGTATCGGTATCGGCTAACACAAAAATTGTGGTATCGGGATCGGAAATGAAAAAGTGGCATTGGGACATCACTAATAATAACATAGGAGACATTTTAAACTCATGGGGAACATCACACCATGACACAATGCCTGTTACTCTTTACAAATACTATCAGCTGATTTGGGCCTTTTTTGAAAAAAAAAAAAAAAAAAAAAAAAAAAAATGAACGTTGAAATGAATACTGCACATACTTTACAGAATCCAAAAATGGATTCCCGGGCCTGAAAGGGTTAAAGATATTCACACAGGGTATCCCTCTATGCCTTATCAAAGCACATGTTTTAGTTCTCAGGTGTACCTTGACACCATGTACTGTCCAGTACAGTAACTTTCCACTGTGCAGGGTGCAGGGAGAGGACACTAGTGTTGCCACAGGTCCCGGATTTTCCTGATTGTCCCGGATTTTCATGGTCTGTCCAGGAAAAAATAAAATAAATCCTGGACATTTGAATGTCCCGGATTTTTATACATGGCCAAAACTAGAGACCACAACTAACCTGACTTGCGTCACTCACAGTCTCAGATCAGTATGATAGTCCTATTAGCGTGCCTGTACGTACCAGTGTTGCCAACTTGGCACATTTGTCGCTATATTTACCTCTTTTCTTGACCCCTCTACCGCCAAAATTAGTGAAAAACTCCTGAATCTAAATCTGTACTGCTGGACTGCTCCAGAAAGAGTTGGAAATGAATCCTTAAGTAGCCTAATTATTAACCTGATATGTAGAAGAGTAATACAATAATGAGAGAAGTGTAAAAGTGTGATATATTTATGGGTTAGTTGTTTAAAGAGGTGCATTGCTTCCGACCAAAAGGCCTGTATATAAAAGGCAGCCTCACAGTATCATATAGTGACTCTGCTTCAAGATGAAGGGCTGCGTGGCTTTGCTTGTTTTACTGTTCTGTCTGTCTAGAGCTGTTGGGGCTCCAGGAGAGAACGGAGCAGAGCTCAACCAGAGACACAGCCATGATGAAACGCATCATGAAATCTGGGATGCCATGATAGAGCTGAGAGACATGGTGGTGATGCAGCAAGGGAAGATGAAGAGCATGGAGGAAGAATTCAAGGAACAGTTGGCAGGTCAGCGTGGTCACAGTGGAGCTGGAAGGAAGCAGTTTAGTCGAGTAATAATGTCATTTGACCTAGAACTAATTGCAAAAAAATCAAACTCAGCTGATTTTGTATCTTCAATATATCTTGAATAACAGATAAAAAGTTGCCTGGAATTGTCTGAGGGGAAAGGTTTGAAAATGACCTTTACAGTAAGTCCACCATTAACATTCTATTGAAGGCAAATATTTTCTAAATTTCATTGTGCTTTAAGTAGCAAGTGACATATCAAACTAGAGAGTTTTTGTGGTGCTGAATCCATTCTTAGCATTAGTTTTGCACAAAATCACTTATTGGGTGAAATATCGCCATAACAACTTGCCCAAATGTGCTGACCTCGTCATATTTGTCAACACGGTTGTGGCTGTTTTCAACCCAAGGAAGATTTTTGTAAATGCCATTTTCAAAGCTTTCCCCTCAGACAATTCCAGGCAACTTTTTATCTGTTATTCGGGATATATTGAAGATACAAAATCAGCTGAGTTTGCTTTTTTTGCAATTAGTTTCAGGTTGACCCCTTCTATTCCATATAATGCCAGTACTAGTTGTGAAGGTATACACTACAGGCTGAAAGGTTTTTAGTTCGTTTAACATAATGTTTCTGTTGTGTTTTTCAGTAATGGCTGCCAAACTGAGTGCTAGCGAAAGCCGCGTTGCAGACCTCCAGGCCAGACTCGGTACCGGTGAGGTCCATGTTGCAGATTTGATGGAAAAGAGTGAAGGTAATTTGACCAGGATGATGTTCAGTGAATAAGGCCAGTGGTGAAAACTAAGCGACTGTCACTTAACTTTGATGTTAATTATTTATTTGATCTAGATTAGATTTTGATCCTGTAGTTAGTCCACATATAATTAGAGATGCCTGATGTTATCAGCCGATAAAAGCTTTAAAAATTAATATCGTAAAATATTGGTATAAAGGATTGTGACTTTTTTTTTTAAGTTACAGGAGTTCTTACTGTATGGTGTGTGTGTGTGTGTGTGTGTGTGAAATGCAGACCTTCCATAATATGAACCACGCGCGTTTACTTTGGATTTCAATTTTTATCATGGGTAACAACTGTATAGGACGATTTAGCAGACATGCAGCAGACTGCTCTGCCTGCCGCCAAGGCTGAGTCTATAGACCTGCGCAGTGACGTCATCGCCCCTGTTCCAGAAGTGTTTTCCCCATTCATTTTTCTCATAGACTTTTCGAAAATAATTTATATAGAGACGATTACGCTGCGGACAAAGCCAACTCGGGTCGTGACAAAAAAAACTGCAGCCTGTCAGTCAGAACGCGGGACAACAATCATCTCAATCGGCGAGACGGATGAAAAGTCAGTGAAATGCGGGACAATCCCACACAAATCAGGACATCTGGTCACCCTACTCACAACCCCATTTATTATCTCTAGAGGTCCATTTTCTTTGTTAAAAATCAATCAATGTTTAATCACTGTTTAACTTTTAGACCGTACAAAATGGAACCAATTTGTTACCCCAAAAACAAGCTTTCAAAGTGTGCTAATTTCAAATGATTTTGCATTATTGCGTTATTATTATGCATTATGAGCACTTTTGGTAGGCCTCTCTGAATTTGGGCGGCAGATGAGCTGATCTGATTTGATCTCACCAACGTGTCGTCATCCCCGGCCCCTCCCCCTACCGCCCCTCCACTGCTGTGGTACGTCACATCATTTGGAGCCACGCCCACCCCGGAAGGTTGACTCCTCCCTCTAGGCCACTGTGGGTAACAAATTAGTCCAGGCTTTCTGTTTTTGTGTAACGCGGACGAAATCGGACATCTCTACATACAGTGTCATCCATATTGTAAAGACCACTCTCTCAACATTGAAAGGTCATGAGTCTGTACTGTTTGAGTGACTTAATGCTAATTTTCTGATTTCAGCGCATCTTGCTCAGCTGACCACCATAGACACCAGACTGACTGCCGCTGAAAGACATGTGGAACATCTGGAGAGTATGTTTTATGAAACAATTATTATATAATATTATCTTATAATGTTACATTATTAGCTAGTATACTTGTATAACTCTAGAACTTTAAATTTAAATTTCCACTTTTTATTGACAAATGCATATTATTCAGGCTACTATAAGTATGTCTATACTTGTGCTGTATACTACTGTTCATACAAGTATGTGTGTAAATGGTACATGGTGCATTTATATAGTTCCTCCTAAGCACTTTGCATCGTATTACAGTAACCCATTGACAGACACATTATAGTGGAAACCATGCATGCAACATGCAGCCAGCACATCTGGAGCGATTTGGGTTTCAGGGTCTCCTCCAAAGAAACACTCATACAGATACATACAGTTTAGTGCATTATGCTTATACTTTTATTATACTGTACGTAATAATATAAGTATGATATACTAATATGACATACCATTATCCATGGGCTCATTTCTTAGTAAACCAGGGCTCCAGACTAACTTTTTCACAAGTACCACCGGTGCTACGTAACTTTTCATTTAGTAGCACTAGCACCATTACAAATTAAGGAGCGCCATATTTTTTTTGTATAGTGTGGTATTATTAAGACAAGACCTCATATGCTTTAGCCCTGTCCCGTGGGCAGGGCTCTAGACTAACTTCACCACAGGTAGCACTGGTGCTCCCTGGCTTTTTCACAAATTAAAAAGCATATCAGGGGTTGACACTAAGGTCTCCAAGGCACTTGCCCATCGGGCAAGTGCCATATATTGTAAATTTTGCATTTAAGTTTACTTCCTACTTGGGTGCTTTAAACCAGGGGTTTTCAACAGGTGGTCCGGGGACCACCAGTGGTCCCTGAGAAGGTTCCAGGTGGTCCCCAGCTAAGTTTGTTAACCAGATGTAACTCGTGAGAACGTAAAAATGAACTGGTACGCACAGACCAAATGGACCCTTGCGGGTCCATTTGATTTCATTTTTACGCTCTCAAAAGTTAAAATTCATCTTAAATTCATCTTAATTAGCTCTGTTCTACACAACTAGAGAATGTAGAAGATTAATGGTCATTTTGATGTGTATGTTAACTTAATTTGCCTGTTTTGTTTCCCAAATCCAGCCTGGAATTGTGGATAGCTAGAAAGCAGTGAAAGACACAGAGGCAGAGTGCAATGACTGCCTTCAAGACAAATTTATCTTGTGTTGTGTTATAGTGCACTAAGTTGCACACTTGCCCGATCGGGCAACCAGGTAGCAGTCTTCACTTGCCCCACCATTTTTTTTACTTGCCCCGGGCAAGCGGGCAAGTGTTAGTGTCAAGCCCTGCATATGCTCCCTATTCAGGAGCACTCTGGAGCCAGTCATCTTTATGTATGAAAACTACATACTGACTTTACCCCCACATGCATAGAAATGCGCAGTAACGTCACCGCCCCGATTCCAGAAGTGTTTTCCCCATTCATTTTTCTCATAGACTTTTCAAAAATAATTTATATAAAGACGATTTCGCCACGGACAAAGCAAACTCGCGTCGTGACAAATCATGACGACACACACAATGTTTTGGGACAATCAAATAAAGATGAAAAACAAAAAAAGTGTTGTATCCTGCCATTTTGTACTTCTTGCTTATTAGATATTACATGATAATATTGTGTATGTTGTCACGTTTTGCTGAGAACCGAGTTGGCTTTGTCTGCGGCGCAATCGTGTTTTTTTGTTAACCATTTTCGAAAAGTCTTTGAGGAAAATCAATGAGGATTCCATTTATGGAACCAGAGGCGGTGACGTCACTGCGCAGGTCTATAGGAAATCAAATGATCTGGAAGTGAATTTATAGTCTGTAACTACATAGTATTTAATCGGTTCCTCCTGTGTTGACAGACACACCGAAGGTGGCTTTCTCTGCTGGTTTGGGTGTGGGACAAATTGGACCGTTTGGTACCCACACTACTCTGAAATACGAGAGAGTCATCAGTAACATCGGCAATGCCTACAATGCATCTACAGGTAGGAGGTGATTAAACTACAATACATCCAGCCTACAGGTAGTGAAAGAGTACTTTTGTCCTGATGGAGTTTTAAGTTATAATGGGTTTGTATAGGACTGGGCGGGGCTGCTAAAATGAACATCAAATATCTAAATACTGAATATAGTAACTTATAAACTGTTAGTGTGTTCATAGGAGCAGATGATAAACGTTTTTTGTTTTTTTGTTTTTTTGGAAAGCGAAAATATCCCTTTAAGTAGAAGTGTGCTTCAATATAGACCTACTCTATCACAAGTAAAAATAATAATTAAAAAGCGTACCTAAAAAGTAGTGCAAGTAAAAGTACTCATTGTGCAGAATATACTGTATGTGCCATTTCAAGTTTAAAAACATCTTTTTGAAAATGGCATATCTGCAAGCTTGTAGATCACCATTTTTGGATA
This sequence comes from Benthosema pterotum, assembly GCA_039105355.1. Classification (NCBI taxonomy): domain Eukaryota; kingdom Metazoa; phylum Chordata; class Actinopteri; order Myctophiformes; family Myctophidae; genus Benthosema; species Benthosema pterotum. The sequence goes on from CM076974.1 coordinate 50,605,953, forward strand.
CATGTATTTTGGCTGTATGCATGTTTCATAATAATTCATTTAGTTTTCACATAAATGTTGGAAAGTCCAATATTTTTGAGTAGAAGTAAACGGATTGGAAATTTGGAATATTCAAGCAAATTAGAAATAGCAAACATTTGACCGAAGTTAGTTTACATACATCGCTGTGTATTTCACACTGAAAGCAACTGTCCAGAAAGAATGAGGAAAGAAACCTCTGATCTTTTTTATGTAAGGTTTTTATATGTCATAATTGTATTTGGTTTTATTAATTGTATTTCCTATTAATGTAATTTGTTTTGTTTTGTTCTGTGTCTTCTAGGGGTGTTCTCTGCACCGGTCAAAGGTCTCTATCACTTCACATTTACAGCTTATAACCACTGGTCATCAGAGATCTTCTGTGTCTACATGTATAAGAGGCATGTGAATATGAGTACGATTGCGATCTCAGCTAACTGTGGAGCCAATGGTAATTCTGGTGGTGGACAGTTATCTAGTGGGCTGATGGTAGAGATGAATGAGCGAGACACCGTTTACATGGAAATTGATGGAAGGTACAGGCTCTGGGATAATAGTAACAACTTAAATGTGTTCAATGGTGTTCTGGTCTATGCTATGTAACACTGCTACTGGTACCATTACTTTATAGAGTGTTATGGTCTATTCTATTACTTTATAGAGTGTTATGTTCTATGCTATGTAACACTGCTACTGGTACCATTACTTTATAGAGTGTTATGGTCTATGCTATGTAACACTGCTACTGGTACCATTACTTTATAGAGTGTTATGGTCTATTCTATGTAACACTGCTACTGGTACCATTACTTTATAGAGTGTTCTGGTCTATGCTATGTAACACTGCTACTGGTACCATTACTTTATAGAGTGTTATGGTCTACCATTACTTTATAGAGTGTTATGGTCTATATGTAATACTACTACTGGTACCATTACTTTATAGAGTGTTATGGTCTATGCTATGTAACACTGCTACTGGTACCATTACTTTATAGAGTCTGGTATCAACACTAACAATAAAAGAAAACTGAATTCAATTTAGTTAGTGTTGTTTTTATGCTCTATTTATGAATTAAATGGCTTTTCCTTTAGACCAGGGGTTTTCAACCAGTGGTCCTTGAGAAGGTTCCAGGTGGTCCCCAGGCTAAATGATGGAAAGTTGGTTAACCAGATGTAACTCTTTGAGAGCGTAAACATGAAACCAAATGGACCCGTAAACAGGTCCATTTGGTTTCATGTTTACGCTCTCAAGAGTTAAAATATTATATATACAGTATATATACAGTATATATATATATATATATATATATATATATATATATATATATATATATATATATATATATACAGTATATATATATATATATATATACAGTATATATATATATATATATATATATATATATATATATATATATATATATATATATATATATATATATATATATATATATATATATATACACATACACACACACACACACACACACACACACACACACACACACACACACACACACACACACACACACACACACACACAACAAAAATATAAGCGCAACACTTTTGTTTTTGCTCCCATTTTTCAGGGGATGGACTTAAAGACCTAAAATTCATTCCAGATATACAATATAACCATTTCTCTCAAAAACTGTTCACAAATCTGCCTAAATGTGTGGTGCAGATCTGACATCATGGTTAGTGCACAGGTGTACCTTAGACTGTCCACAATAAAAGGCCACCCTGAAATGTGCATTTCTTTTTGCCTTATTGGGGGTATAGGACTCCGAACCAGTCAGTATCTGGTGTGACCACCATTTGCCTCATGCAGTGCAACACATCTTCTTCGCATAGAGTTTATCAGATTGTCAATTGTGGCCTGTGGAATGTTGGTCCACTCCTCTTCAATGGCTGTGTGAAGTTGCTGGATATTAGTGGGAACTGGTACGCACAGTCGAAATGGTAATACTGTGGTAATAATGTGTTATTACCATTTTGACAGTGTGTACCAGTTCCCACTAATAACCAGCAACTTCACATAGCCATTGAAGAGGAGTGGACCAACATTCCACAGGCCAAAATTGGCACACCTGTGAGGTGGGGTCATCTTAACAAAGCAGAAGTGCTCAATATCACACATTTAGGCAGATTTGTGAACAGTGTGTGTGTGTGTGTGTGTGTGTGTGTGTGTGTGTGTGTGTGTGTGTGTGTGTGTGTGTGTGTGTGTGTGTGTGTGTGTGTGTGTGTGTGTGAGAATTAGCCCAAGTCTACACAATGAATGCAGATTAAGATTAATGCTTCATTTTTGTCTGTATTTTTTTTTTACCGTTTTGTTTCTGAAATCCAGGCTGGAATTGTGGACAAAAAGAAAATACCGGTAAATCTTGAGTTTTGGGGGTCTGTGGGGCTAAAATGGCATCAAATGGTGGTCTGTGGATCAAATTGAGAATAAATAGTGGGCCCTGGTGTAAAAACATTGAAAACCACTGGCATAGACAAATCCAGACATGATATATTATCAGCTACTCTCTAACATTCAGCCCAACAGTTCACACACTGAACTGTGTGCAATGCTGCCACCTATTGGTCTATAATAATAGTAGTTCTTCTGTAAAGGGGTTGATGGTTTATTCAGCTACAATTTACATTGTAGACATTATTGTTATTATTTTCACTGCTTTGAATCAGTTACAATGTAGACATTATTATCACTGCTCTGAATCAGTTACAACAGTGGCTTTTCAACCTTTTTCATACCAGGGCCCACTATTTATTCAGCACTTGAGCCACAGACCAGCATTTGATGACATTTCAGCTCCACAGACCCCAAAACTAAAGATTTATTGTGCTTTTGTCCACAATTCCAGGCTGGATTCTGGAAGCCAAACAGTCAAACGTGCAGATAAAAATGACCAGTCATCTTCAAATGGACCGTCCATTTGGTTTCATGTTTACACTCTCAAGAGTTAAAATATTCATCAATTAAATTAGCACCACTTAATTATGAAGTCTACACAATTAGAAAACGTAGACAGATGGTCATTTATAATCTACTGTATGTTGGACTGTTTGGTTTCCCAAATCCAGCCTGAAATTGTGAACAAAAGCAAAAATAAATCTATAGTTTTGGGGTCCGTGGGGCTGAAATGTCATGGTGGTCCTCAAATTCTGAATAAATAGTGGGCCCTGGTATGAAAAGTTGAAACCCCCTGAACTAACTAAGCAGGTAGCAGTTTGTACACGCACAGAAGCAGTCAATAAATAAACAACAATAATGTTTGTCTTACTTACCTGAGATGACGTTCATTCCATTTCAGAAAGAATTAATCCAACAGGGTGACTATTAAATGACTTTTAACCACAGAGGTTTGTGTGTGTGTGTGTGTGTGTGTGTGTGTGTGTGTGTGTGTGTGTGTGTGTGTGTGTGTGTGTGTGTGTGTGTGTGTGTGTGTGCTTAGCGCTCTGCAGCTGCAGTGTTGCCAACTGCCAAAATCCAAGATGCACTAGAATATGCGCTAGATGCTTGCCTGGAAAGTGTGTAGACTTGGGATAATTCACATGATGAATAGTTTTAACTCTTGAGAGTGTAGAAATGAAACCGTTTTTACGCTCTCAAGAGTTACATCTGGTTAACAAACTTTCCATCATTTAGCCTGGGGACCATTTGGTTTCATTTCTCTCAAAGAGTTACATCTAGTTAACCAACTGACCACTGGTTGAAAACCACTGTCATAGTTGGAGGGAAAAAAATGGTGGAAAACGAGGGTTTCATCTCTGGCACCTGTCAGACGATTTTGCCCCAACTCGCCAGCAAAAAAAAACACTAGATTTTCCGCCAGGAGTTTTCACTAATTTTGGCGCTAGGTGGATCTGGAAAAAAGCTAAATATAGGGACAAATGCGCCAAGTTGGCAACACTGAACGTGAAGCACAGGTGCAACCATTAACAGGTTCCTGTGTCACCCTGTACCTGTTACAAAGGTTCCTACAGAGGCTATACTCCCTAAACCAGGTAGTCCAGTAATAATGTCATTTGACCTAGAACTAATTGCAAAAAAAAATAAAAATCAAACTCAACTGATTTTGTATCTTCAATATATCCTGAATAACAGATAAAAAGTTGCCTGGCATTGTCTGAGGGGAAAGGTTTGAAAATGGCCTTTACAGTAAGTCCACCATTAACATTCTATTGAAGGCAAATATTCTCTAAATTTCACCATGCTTTGAGTAGCAAGTGACATATCAAACTAGAGAGTTTCCATGGTGCTGGATACATTCTTAGCATTAGTTTTGCACAAAATCACTCATTGGGTGAAATATCGCCATAACTTGCCCAAAAGTGCTGACCTCATCATATTTGTCAACACGCTTATGGCTGTTTCCAACCCAAGGAAGATTTTTTGGGCAAAATGAATGCTTGGAATGGATTGGAATGGATGCACAATGAAATTTAGAAAATATTTGCCTTAAATGGGATGTCAATGGTGGACATACTGTAAATGCCATTTTCAAACCTTTCCCCAAAGACAATTCCAGGCAACTTTTTATCTGTTATTCAGGATATATTGAAGACACAAAATCAGCTGAGTTTGCTTTCTTACTTGAATCAAAGAATACTTACAATATTACTTTCTCAAGCCCTCCAACTTGTGACAACTGTGATAATTAAACTTGTAGTCTTGGGCCATGTGTGAAGAATTCTTCAGTGGATTATGATCTACAAACTACAATGATTCTCTGTTGTTAGCTTGTAGATCTGTTCTATTTTCACATCATGCAACAATTAATGGGCCATGTTTTGGCAGAGTAACATTACTTATTACACATTTTGGCAGAGTATTATCTTTACTTTATCTGGAAAAGGTAATAATATTACAGTAAAGTCTAATATTTAATTAATTACAGCCGAACACCGAACCGAGTTTTGAATGTCTTAGTTGAAACATAACTTCGTCTTGTAAGGGCTGAATAAGACTTCAACTTGGCTAACAATGTGTGTCAACAGAGTAGGTTGGAAGAATGAATACAGACTACTGCAAGTGAAGAGTGCGGTTTACTGAAATAAAATTGTCGGATGTCACATGAAAATGTGTTAGAGGAGTGGACTAAGACAAAATGACAAATGAAAAATGAGAATTTTAACAAGTATTTACATTTGAAAACTTTGAGGAGAAAAAAAAGAGGTGTAACACCACATACACTTGAATGATACAGTGCAAAAATAAAATCACTCTTGACCAACTAATATCCAACCTGGGGGATTACAAATCAAATACTTGAAGTTAAAGTGGTCTTCAAGTTCCTTCTTTTTAAATTGTGAACAATTGTTGGATTTGTCAGAGTTAGGAAAGCTTCACTCTCCACCACTGATGCATGTATGAGCTTTTAATGTGCTATATTCAGTATAGAACTTTCCACATTTATCACACCCAAAAGGCCTCTCGCCACTGTGCCTTCTCTTATGTCGCTTCAGGTTGTTCAGTGCAGCAAAGCTTTTCCCACATTCATCACAGCTGTAAGGCCTCTCTCCAGTGTGAATCCTCTTGTGTTGCTTCAGACTGGACATCAGTGTGAAGCTTTTCCCACATACATCACAGCTGTAAGGCCTCTCTCCAGTGTGAATTCTCCTGTGTGCCTTAAGGGTATTCAGGGCAGCGAAGCTTTCCCCACAATGTTCACAGCTGTAAGGCCTTTCTCCCGTGTGAATCCTCTTGTGTTGCTTCAGGTTAGTCATCCGAGTGAAGCTTTCCCCACATTCATCACAGCTGTAAGGCCTCTCTCCACTGTGCCTTCTCCTGTGTGACCTAAGGGTATTCAGTGCAGCAAAGCTTTCCCCACAATGTTCACAGCTGTAAGGCCTTTCTCCCGTGTGAATCCTCTTGTGTTGCTTCAGGTTAGACATCCGAGTGAAGCTTTCATCACATTCATCACAGCTGTAAGGCCTCTCTCCAGTGTGAATCCTCTTGTGTTGCTTCAGACTGGACATCAGTGTGAAGCTTTCCCCACATACATCACAGCTGTAAGGCCTCTCTCCAGTGTGAATCCTCTTGTGTTGCATCAGATGAGACATCTGAGTGAAGCTTTTCCCACATACATCACAGCTGTAAGGCCTCTCTCCAGTGTGAATCCTCTTGTGTCGCATCAGGTTAGACATCTGAGTGAAGCTTTCCCCACAATGATCACAGCTGTAAGGCCTCTCTCCACTGTGCCTTCTCCTGTGTGACTTAAGGGTATTCAGTGCAGCAAAGCTTTCCCCACAATGTTCACAGCTGTAAGGCCTTTCTCCCGTGTGAATCCTCTTGTGTTGCTTCAGGTTAGACATCCGAGTGAAGCTTTCCCCACATTCATCACAGCTGTAAGGCCTCTCTCCAGTGTGAATCCTCTTGTGTCGCTTCAGACTGGACATCAGTGTGAAGCTTTTCCCACATACATCACAGCTGTAAGGCCTCTCTCCACTGTGCCTTCTCCTGTGTGCCTTAAGGGTCTTCAGTGCAGCGAAGCTTTCCCCACAATGTTCACAGCTGTAAGGCCTTTCTCCCGTGTGAATCCTCTTGTGTTGCTTCAGGTTAGACATCAGTGTGAAGCTTTCCCCACAATGATCACAGCTGTAAGGCCTCTCTCCAGTGTGAATCCTCTTGTGTCGCATCAGGTTAGACATCTGAGTGAAGCTTTTCCCACAATCATCACAGCTGTAAGGCCTCTCTCCAGTGTGAATCCTCTTGTGTTGCTTCAGGTTAGACATCTGAGTGAAGCTTTCCCCACAATGATCACAGCTGTAAGGCCTCTCTCCACTGTGCCTTCTCCTGTGTGACTTAAGGGTATTCAGTGCAGCGAAGCTTTCCCCACAATCATCACACCTGTAAGGCCTCGCTCCCGTGTGAATCCTCATGTGTCTTTTGAGGCCCTGCATTGCGGTGAACTTTGTCCCACATTCATCACAGCTGTGAGGCCTCTCGCCACTGTGAACACGTTGGTGGATTTGGAGACTGTACACTGAAGTGAAGCCTCTTCCGCATTGGTAACAGCGGCAACATGTCGGTTGAGGTAACTTCTGGTGTGGACAAGTATCTGAGGTAGAAAACAAAGATCTGATAAGAGCCGGCTTCATGCATCAACCTGCCTTCATGATCAGTCCCAACTTTATAAACTTTGCGCTATTGAAAGGGCCGCCTCAGCATCACATTCACATGATTGACTTCTTCCTAGCCTGGCCTAACCTGAAATGATTTTGGCCTGGGAGGGGGGCGCGGTGCCGTGAGATTTCCACAGCAGATGAGCTGATCTGATTTGATCTCACTAACGTGTCGTCATCCCCGGCCCCTCCCTCTTCCCCGCCCCTCCACTGCAGTGCTACGTCACATCATTTGGAGCCACGCCCACCCCGAAAGGTTGACTCCCCCCTCTAGGCTACTGTGGGTAACAAATTAGTCCAGGCTTTCCATTTTCGCGCAACGCGGACGAAAATGAAAGCCTGGGTGTCGAGGCTAACTTCATCCAATCACACACTCACATGCGTTGCTCTTCCTGCTTGCTTGCTCGCTGCTGCTGCTCACTCTGATACTGCTGCTCTGCTTTCTGGTTAATCATTTTGCTGCTTACCCTCCTCCACCCCAGCTACCGCCTGGAGATTTGGATCTGCCGTTTGGGTGCAGGGGATTTGGAGTCCTTATGGTCAGGACTGTTGTGCTTGATCTGACTACCCAAAAACAGATCCAATTCATCCGCCAAACCATAATAAATATATTGCTTATTTTATATTCAATAAATATTAACCCTTCTTGAGTTGTCCAGACTGAACCTTAAATTAATTTTCATCCCTCGATTTTGTAGTCCATTTTTTCACAGAGTGCCAATTCCTAATGTGATCTACATACCCTCCACCAACCTGGGGAGGCAGCGGACTTGCCTCATGCTTCCTTCAATACATGAGGAGTCCAAGCTCCAGGGGGAGGCAGTCTAGAGACCAGGATTATTGCATGTTTTAGTAATGGTATCTACCCTATAGGGGACACAGGAAGAACGTGCAAACTCCACACAGAAAGGCCCTTTCGCCAATCCCCTGTCATAGCCACTGATGACGTGGCTATGACATAGCTGGAATCAAACCCAAGACCTTCTAGCAGTTAGGCGACTAGCCAGTCAACTAGCCAGTCTACATTGTCATGTTGTGAGCTTGTAGAGTGGCCATTTTATCTGTCCAAAATGTTTTTCAAAATAGCAAAAAAGACAAATAAATGAGTAGTTTAGGGATGACGAAAAGGAATACCTAAATGTGTACAGTACAGACAGTAACATAGTAAAAACATACCTATTCTGTGTAACTTGATAATGGGTAACATCACTGCTGATGTTCTCTTGAGATGTGACACCTCTCCAGTTATCTTCAAAACGTTGGTTTCTGAAATCACAATTAAAGGTGGAGAGACAGCATTTAGTTTATGCACAAACACATATCTGGAAGGAAAGGCAGGTCTACTGCAGCCTTTATTCTATTGGCTGATGCCTTTCATTAATGTTTTTTGTTGTAATTGTTCTCTTGCACAGTAATTTCACTTTTTATTTTCTATTTTTATTCATTCATTTTGTCTGTAGCCTACTGTATTCTATATGTTAAAAAAAATAAAATATATATTTTTGTTAAAGCAAGGCTGTTTGGAACCTCAATTAGCTCTGATCATGGTTGAGCCATGGTTGTTTGTCAGCCAGTATAAAGCCATGTTTTCCCAATGCACTCTTACGGAAGCAGTACTGTCTATGCTTCCAACATGGGTTGCCTGGACAACATTTTTAAATTCATGCCTGATTTATTCTGATAGGTAACCTCTTCTCGGAGCTAAAGCGTTGACATGAGGTTACAAACAGAGCTAGTATAGTAAGATATGAGATGTTTGTTAGTTTACAATAATCTAAGAGACAGTACTTAATATTACATCATATTAAAAGGCTATTGGAGAGAAATGAGACTCCAGTCACTTTACTTTACTGCAGAGAAGAGCTCTGTGTGTGTGTGTGTGTGTGTGTGTGTGTGTGTGTGTGTGTGTGTGTGTGTGTGTGTGTGTGTGTGTGTGTGTGTGTGTGTGTGTGTGTGTGTGTGTGTGTGTGTTCGTATTGTGCTCACCAGTCTTCTGAGCAGAGGAGTTTGAGCCAGAGCTCCGTTGCAGAGAAGATCCTTATCTCCAGGCCTCCAGGTGGTTCTCGTTTGGGTGAGCACACCCTTGGGGGCGGGGTCACTGTCCAGTGTCAATCCTGCGCAGTCCGCCCCTTTCATGACATCGCCATGTTCCAGAAACAAAATCCTCATTCATTAAAGGGGAACTCCACCCAATTTCAACATTTTACCATGTCATTGATGTACCTTCGAGGTGCTGGGTGGACATGATGGGGGACAAAGTTCCCCCATTATGTGTTCCCAAGAAATGGAGTTCTGAAGAAAGCAACTAACATGGTGAAACATCTTGATGACATCTTTCTTTCTTTTTTCTCTCTCGATTAGGCTATACAAGCGTCATTCCAATGCTCGTATACCAGCTAATTTTGCAGGGGAGAATGCAGGTTTTGGGTCATTTCCAACTGTTTAAACTGAGATATTGTTGCGCGTCGGTATAGGCTGCTTTTTTTTTCTTTTGCGGGCTGCAGGCTGGGTTGATTTAAATGTTGCGGGACGGGTTGCTGCGGACGGGCTGGCACACTTGGCGGGGCAGAGTGGGGCGGGTTATGAAAAAAAGCCGGCCTGCACATCACTACTGTCTATGCCATACCTGGGCATTATGCGGCCCGGGCGCCAAATGCGGCCCTTTGGCTGACTATGACCGGCCCGGGGACCACCAGTGGTCCTTGAGAGAGTTCCAAGTTAAATATGGAAAGTTGGTAACCAGATGTAACTCTTTGAGAGCGTATAAATGAAACCAAATGGACCCTTGCGGGTCCATTTGGTTTCATTTATACGCTCTCAAGAGTTAAAATATTCATCATCTGAATTAGTCCAAAGTCTACACATTCAATCAGAGAATGTAATAGAATGGTCTTTTTTTTATCCTGTTTTGTTTCCCAAATCCAGCCTGGAATTGTGGACAAAAACAAAAGAAATCTTGAAAAAAGTTTCGGGTCTGTGGGGCTAAAATGTCATCAAATGGTGGTCCGTGGCTCAAATACTGAATAAATAGTGGGCCCTGGTGTCAAAAGGGTTGGTCTTATTCTTACTTCTATCTTGAAATTAAATTAATATTACGCATACTTTAGTTCAGCCTTTAGTCTTGGCTCTCCACCATATTTTATGTATCTCATTTGGCCCCTTGGGAAAAATAATTGCCCACCCCTGGTCTATGCTAACAAGTAGGCTACCAACACACCACACATACATGCTAGCTGAAATCTTTATAGATTCTTCATATTGGGTTGAATCGAAAGTTGCAATAATAAACTCCATTGATAGCCTGTTGATCCCAACAGAAATGTCAGATCTGCTTGTATTAAACCAGGGGTTTTCAACCAGTGGTCCGGGGACCACCAGTGGTCCGTGAGAGGGTTCCAAGTGGTTCCCAGCTAAATGATGGAAAGTTGGTTAACCAGATGTAAAAATGAAAACACATGTCATGAACCCTTGCGGGTCCATTTGGTTTCATGTTTACGCTCTCAAGAGTTAAAATATTCATCATGTGAATTATCCCAAGTCTACACACAACTAGAGGATGTAGAAGATTAATGCTTCATTTTGGTCTGTTATTTTTGACTGTTTTGTTTCTGAAATCCAGGCTGGAATTGTGCGCAAAAACAAAATGAATATTTAGTTTTGGGGGTCTGCGGCGCTAAAATGGCATCAAATGGTGGTCTGTGGATCAAATTGAGAATAAATAGTGGGCCCTGGTGTAAAAACATTGAAAACCACTGGCATAGACAAATCCAGACATGATATATTATCAGCTACTCTCTCACATTCAGCCCAACAGTTCACACACTGAACTGTGTGCAATGCTGCCACCTATTGGTCTATAATAGTAGTAGTTCTTCTGTAAAGGGTTTGATGGTTTATTCAGCTACAATTTACATTGTAGACATTATTGTTATTATTTTCACTGCTTTGAATCAGTTACAACAGTGGTTTTCAACCTTATTATCATGGAATCTGAATCAGTTACAACAGTGGGTTTTCAACCTTTTATATCAGGGCCCACTATTTATTCAGCACTTGAGCCACAGACCACCATTTGATGACATTTCAGCTCCACAGACCCCAAAACTAAAGATTTATTGTGCTTTTGTCCACAATTCCAGGCTGGATTTGGGAAACCAAACAGTCAAACGTGCAGATAAAAATGGCCAGTCATCTTCTACATTCTCTAGTTGTGTAGACTTGGGGTGATTCACATGATGAATATTTTAACTCTGGAGAGTGTAAACATGAAACCAAATGGTCCATTTGGTTTCATATTTACACTCCCAAGAGTTAAAATATTCATCAATTAAATTAGCACCACTTAATTATGAAGTCTACACAATTAGAGAACGTAGACAGATGGTCATTTATAATCTACTGTATGTCCGACTGTTTGGTTTCCCAAATCCAGCCTGAAATTGTGAACAAAAGCAAAAAATAAATCTATAGTTTTGGGGTCTGTGGGGCTGAAATGTCATCAAACGGTGGTCCTCCGTGGCTCAAATTCTGAATAAATAGTGGGCCCTGGTATGAAAAGTTGAAACCCCCTGAACTAACTAAGCAGGTAGCAGTTTGTACACGCACAGAAGCAGTCAATAAATAAACAACAATAATGTTTGTCTTACTTACCTGAGATGACGTTCATTCCATTTCAGCAAGAATTAATCCAACGGGGTGACTATTAAATTACTTTTAACCGTTTTAACCACAGAGGTTTGTGTGTTTTTTTTAGCGCTCTGCAGCTACAGTGTTGCCAACTGCCAAAATCCAAGATGCACTAGAATATGCGCTAGATGCTTGCCTGGAAGGTGTGTATACTTGGGATAATTCACATGATGAATAGTTTTAACTCTTGAGAGTGTAGAAATGAAACCGTTTTTACGCTCTCAAGAGTTACATCTGGTTAACAAACTTTCTATCATTTAGCCTGGGGACCATTTGGTTTCCTTTCTCTCAAAGAGTTACATCTAGTTAACCAACTGACCACTGGTTGAAAACCACTGTCATAGTTGGAGGGGAAAAAATGGTGGAAAACGAGGGTTTCATCTCTGGCACCTGTCAGACGATTTTGCCCCAACTCGCCAGCAAAAAAAAAAACACTAGATTTTCCGCCAGGAGTTTTCACTAATTTTGGCGCTAGGTGGATCTGGAAAAAAGCTAAATATAGGGACAAATGCGCCAAGTTGGCAACACTGAACGTGAAGCACAGGTGCAACCATTAACAGGTTCCTGTGTCACCCTGTACCTGTTACAAAGGTTCCTACAGAGGCTATACTCCCTAAACCAGGTAGTCCAGTAATAATGTCATTTGACTAATTGCAAAAAAAAAAAAAAAAAAAGTTGCCTGGCATTGTCTGAGGGGAAAGGTTTGAAAATGGCCTTTACAGTAAGTCCACCATTAACATTCTATTGAAGGCAAATAAATTTCATCATGCTTTGAGTAGCAAGTGACATATCAAACTAGAGAGTTTCCATGGTGCTGAATACATTCTTAGCATTAGTTTTGCACAAAATCACTCATTGGGTGAAATATCGCCATAACAACTTGCCCAAAAGTGCTGACCTCATCATATTTGTCAACACGCTTATGGCTGTTTCCAACCCAAGGAAGATTTTTTTGGGCAAAATGAATGCTTGGAATGGATTCAGCATCATGAAAACTCATGATGCTGAAAGCACAATGAAATTTAGAAAATATTTGCCTTAAATGGGATGTCAATGGTGGACATACTGTAAATGCCATTTTCAAACCTTTCCCCAAAGACAATTCCAGGCAACTTTTTATCTGTTATTCAGGATATATTGAAGACACAAAATCAGCTGAGTTTGCTTTCTTACTTGAATCAAAGAATACTTACAATATTACTTTCTCAAGCCCTCCTCCCACCCACAAAGTAGAATTTAAATTAAACTTGTAGTTTGGGCCATGTGTGCAGAATTCTTCAGTGGATTATGATCTACAAACTACAATGGTTCTCTGTTGTTAGCTTGTAGATCTGTTCTATTTTCACATCATGCAACAATTAATGGGCCATGTTTTGGCAGAGTAACATTACTTATTACACATTTTGGCAGAGTATTATCTTTACTTTATCTGGAAAAGGTAATAATATTACAGTAAAGTCTAATATTTAATTAATTACAGCCGAACACCGAACAGAGTTTTGAATGTCTTAGTTGAAACATAACTTCGTCTTGTAAGGGCTGAATAAGACTTCAACTTGGCTAACAATGTGTGTCAACAGAGTAGGTTGGAAGAATGAATACAGACTACTGCAAGTGAAGAGTGCGGTTTACTGAAATAAAATTGTCGGATGTCACATGAAAATGTGTTAGAGGAGTGGACTAAGACAAAATGACAAATGAGAATTTTAACAAGTATTTAAATTTTTAAACTTTGAGGAGAAAAAAAGAGGTGGAACACCACATACACTTGAATGATACAGTGCAAAAAAAATCACTCTTGACCAACTAATATCCAACCTGGGGGATTACAAAAACAAATACTTAAAGTCAAAGTGGTCTTCAAGTTCCTTCTTTTTAAATTGAGAACAATTGTTGGATTTGTCACAGTTAGGAAAGCTTCACTCTCCACTACTGATGCATGCATGAGCTTTTAATGTGCTATGTTCAGTATAGAACTTTCCACATTTATCACACCCAAAAGGCCTCTCGCCACTGTGCCTTCTCTTATGTCGTTTCAGGGTGCTCAGTGCAGCAAAGCTTTTCCCACATTCATCACAGCTGTAAGGCCTCTCTCCAGTGTGAATCCTCTTGTGTCGCATCAGGTTAGACATCTGAGTGAAGCTTTTCCCACATACATCACAGCTGTAAGGCCTCTCTCCACTGTGCCTTCTCCTGTGTGCCTTAAGGGTTTTCAGGGCAGCGAAGCTTTCCCCACAATGTTCACAGCTGTAAGGCCTCTCTCCAGTGTGAATCCTCTTGTGTTGCTTCAGACTGGACATCAGTTTGAAGCTTTTCCCACATACATCACAGCTGTAAGGACTCTCTCTAGTGTGAATCCTCTTGTGTCGCATCAGGCTAGACATCCGAGTGAAGCTTTCTCCACATTCATCACAGCTGTAAGGCCTCTCCACTGTGCCTTCTCCTGTGTGACTTAAGGGTATTCAGTGCAGCAAAGCTTTCCCCACAATGATCACAGCTGTAAGGCCTCTCTCCACTGTGAATTCTCCTGTGTGCCTTAAGGGTATTCAGGGCAGCGAAGCTTTCCCCACAATGTTCACAGCTGTAAGGCCTTTCTCCCGTGTGAATCCTCTTGTGTCGCATCAGGCTAGACATCTGAGTGAAGCTTTCCCCACAATCATCACAGCTGTAAGGCCTCTCTCCAGTGTGAATCCTCTTGTGTCGCATCAGGCTAGACATCTGAGTGAAGCTTTCCCCACATTCATCACACCTGTAAGGCCTCTCTCCAGTGTGAATCCTCTTGTGTTGCTTCAGAATGGACATCAGTGTGAAGCTTTCCCCACATACATCACACCTGTAAGGCCTCTCTCCAGTGTGAATCCTCTTGTGTCGCATCAGGCTAGACATCTGAGTGAAGCTTTCCCCACATTCATCACACCTGTAAGGCCTCTCTCCAGTGTGAATCCTCTTGTGTTGCTTCAGAATGGACATCAGTGTGAAGCTTTCCCCACATACATCACACCTGTAAGGCCTCTCTCCCGTGTGAATCCTCATGTGTCTTTTGAGGCCCTGCATTGCGGTGAACTTTGTCCCACATTCATCACAGCTGTGAGGCCTCTCGCCACTGTGAACACGTTGGTGGATTTGGAGACTGTACACTGAAGTGAAGCCTCTTCCGCATTGGTAACAGCGGCAACATGTCGGTTGAGGTAACCTCTGGTGTGGACAAGTATCTGAGGTAGAAAACAAAGATCTGATAAGAGCCGGCTTCATGCATCAACCTGCCTTCATGATCAGTCCCAACTTTATAAACTTTGCGCTATTGAAAGGGCCGCCTCAGCATCACATTCACATGATTGACTTCTTCCTAGCCTGGCCTAACCGGAAATGATTTTGGCCTGGGAGGGGGGCGCGGTGCCGTGAGATTTCCACAGCAGATGAGCTGATCTGATTTGATCTCACTAACGTGTCGTCATCCCCGGCCCCTCCCTCTTCCCCGCCCCTCCACTGCAGTGCTACGTCACATCATTTGGAGCCACGCCCACCCCGAAAGGTTGACTCCCCCCTCTAGGCTGCTGTGGGTAACAAATTAGTCCAGGCTTTCCATTTTCGCGCAACGCGGACGAAAATGAAAGCCTGGGTGTCGAGGCTAACTTCATCCAATCACACACTCACATGCGTTGCTCTTCCTGCTTGCTTACTCGCTGCTGCTGCTCACTCTGATACTGCTGCTCTGCTTTCTGGTTAATCATTTTGCTGCTTACCCTCCTCCACCCCAGCTACCGCCTGGAGATTTGGATCTGCCGTTTGGGTGCAGGGGATTTGGAGTCCTTATGGTTAGGACTGTTGTGCTTGATCTGACTACCCAAAAACAGATCCAATTCATCCGCCAAACCATAATAAATATATTGCTTATTTTATATTCAATAAATATTAACCCTTCTTGAGTTGTCCAGACTGAACCTTAAATTAATTTTCATACCTCGATTTTGTAGTCCATTTTTTCACCGAGTGCCAATTCCTAATGTGATCTACATACCCTCCACCAACCTGGGGAGGCAGCGGACTTGCCTCATGCTTCCTTCAATACATGAGGAGTCCAAGCTGCAGGGGGAGGCAGTCTAGAGACCAGGATTACTACATGTTTTAGTAATGGTATCTACCCTATAGGGGACACGGGAAGAACGTGCAAACTCCACACAGAAAGGCCCTTTCGCCAATCCCCTGTCATAGCCACTGATGACGTGGCTATGACATAGCTGGAATCAAACCCAAGACCTTCTAGCAGTTAGGCGACTAGCCAGTCAACTAGCCAGTCTACATTGTCATGTTGTGAGCTTGTAGACTGGCCATTTTATCTGTCCAAAATGTTTTTCAAAATAGCAAAAAAGACAAATAAATGAGTAGTTTAGGGATGACGAAAAGGAATACCTGAATGTGTACAGTACAGACAGTAACAGAGTAAAAACATACCTATTCTGTGTAACTTGATAATGGGTAACATCACTGATGATGTTCTCTTGAGATGTGACACCTCTCCAGTTATCTTCAAAACGTTGGTTTCTGAAATCACAACCAAAGGTGGAGAGACAGCATTTAGTTTATGCACCAACACATATCTGGAAGGAAAGGCAGGTCTACTGCAGCCTTTATTCTATTGGCTGATGCCTTTCATTAATGTTTTTTGTTGTAATTGTTCTCTTGCACAGTAATTAGACTTTTTATTTTCTATTTTTATTCATTCATTTTGTCTGTAGCCTACTGTATTCTATATGTTAAAAAAAAATATATATATACAGTATATATATTTTCGTTAAAGCAAGGCTGTTTGGAACCTCAATTAGCTCTGATCATGGTTGAGCCATGGTTGTTTGTCAGCCAGTATAAAGCCTATGTTTTCCCTAATGCACTCTTACGGAAGCAGTACTGTGACTACTGTCTATGCTTCCAACATGGGTTGCCTGGACAACATTTTTAAATTCATGCCTGATTTATTCTGATAGGTAACCTCTTCTCGGAGCTAAAGCGTTGACATGAGGTTACAAACAGAGCTAGTATAGTAAGATATGAGATGTTTGTTAGTTTACCATAATCTCAGAGACAGTACTTAATCATATTACATCATATTAAAAGGCTATTGGAGAGAAATGAGACTCCAGTCACTTTACTGCAGAGAAGAGCTCTGTGTGTGTGTGTGTGTGTGTGTGTGTGTGTGTGTGTGTGTGTGTGTGTGTGTGTGTGTGTTCATATTGTGCTCACCAGTCTTCTGAGCAGAGGAGTTTGAGCCAGCTCCGTTGCAGAGAAGATCCTTATCTCCAGGCCTCCAGGTGGTTCTCGTTTGGGTGAGCACACCCTTGGGGGCGGGGTCACTGTCCAGTGTCAATCCTGCGCAGTCCGCCCCTTTCATGACATCGCCATGTTCCAGAAACAAAATCCTCATTCATTAAAGGGGAACTCCACCCAATTTCAACATTTTACTATGTCATTGATGTACCTTCGAGGTGCTGGGTGGACATGATGGGGGACAAAGTTCCCCCATTATGTGTTCCCAAGAAATGGAGGTCTGAAGAAAGCCACTAACATGGTGAAACATCTTGATGTATAAAGCGTATAAATGAAACCAAATGGACCCTTGCGGGTCCATTTGGTTTCATTTTTACGCTCTCAAGAGTTAAAATATTCATCATCTGAATTAGTCCAAAGTCTACACATTCAATCAGAGAATGTAATAGAATGGTCTTTTTCTTTATCCCGTTTTGTTTCCCAAATCCAGCCTGGAATTGTGGACAAAAACAAAAGAAATCGTGAAGAAAGTTTGGGGATCTGTGGGGCTAAAATGTCATCAAATGGTGGTCCGTGGCTCAAATACTGAATAAATAGTGGGCCCTGGTGTCAAAAGGGTTGGTCTTATTCTTACTTCTATCTTGAAATTAAATTAATATTACGCATACTTTAGTTCAGCCTTTAGTCTTGGCTCTCCACCATATTGGTGGGCAAAAATAATTGCCCACCCCTGGTCTATGCTAACAAGTAGGCTACCAACACACCACACATACATGCTAGCTGAAATCTTTATAGATTCTTCATGTTGGGTTGAATCGAAAGTTGCAATAATAAACTCCATTGATAGCCTGTTGATCCAAACAGAAATGTCAGATCTGCTTGTATTAAACCAGGGGTTTTCAACCAGTGGTCCGGGGACCACCAGTGGTCCGTGAGAGGGTTCCAAGTGGTCCCCAGCTAAATGATGGAAAGTTGGTTAACCAGATGTAAAAATGAAAACACATGTCATGAACCCTTGCGGGTCCATTTGGTTTCATGTTTACGCTCTCAAGAGTTAAAATATTCATCATGTGAATTATCCCAAGTCTACACACAACTAGAGGATGTAGAAGATTAATGCTTCATTTTGGTCTGTTATTTTTGACTGTTTTGTTTCTGAAATCCAGGCTGGAATTGTGGACAAAAACAAAATAAATCTTTAGTTTTGGGGGTCTGTGGGGCTAAAATGGCATCAAATGGTGGTCTGTGGATCAAATTGAGAATGGGCCCTGGTGTAAAAACATTGAAAACCACTGGCATAGACAAATCCAGACATGATATATTATCAGCTACTCTCTCACATTCAGCCCAACAGTTCACACACTGAACTGTGTGCAATGCTGCCACCTATTGGTCTATAATAGTAGTAGTTCTTCTGTAAAGGGGTTGATGGTTTATTCAGCTACAATTTACATTGTAGACATTATTGTTATTATTTTCACTGCTTTGAATCAGTTACAATGTAGACATTATTATCACTGCTCTGAATCAGTTACAACAGTGGGTTTTCAACCTTTTATATCAGGGTCCACTATTTATTCAGCACTTGAGCCACAGACCACCATTTGATGACATTTCAGCCCCACAGACCCCAAAACTAAAGATTTATTGTGCTTTTGTCCACAATTCCAGGCTGGATTCGGGAAACCAAACAGTCAAACGTGCAGATAAAAATGACCAGTCATCTTCTACAGTCTCTAGTTGTGTAGACTTGGGGTGATTCACACGATGAATATTTTAACTCTTGAGAGTGTAAACATGAAACCAAATGGTCCATTTGGTTTCATATTTACACTCCCAAGAGTTAAAATATTCATCAATTAATATAGCACCACTTAATTATGAAGTCTACACAATTAGAGAATGTAGACAGATGCTCATTTATAATCTACTGTATGTTGGACTGTTTGGTTTCCCAAATCAAGCCTGAAATTGTGAACAAAAGCAAAATAAATCTATAGTTTTGGGGTCTGTGGGGCTGAAATGTCATCAAATGGTGGTCTGTACGTGGCTCAAATTCTGAATAAATAGTGGGCCCTGGTGTCAAAAGGGTTGGTCTTATTCTATCTTGAAATGAAATTAATATTACGCATACTTTAGTTCAGCCTTTAGTCTTGGCTCTCCACCATATTGGTGGGCAAAAATAATTGCCCACCCCTGGTCTATGCTAACAGGTAGGCTACCAACACACCACACATACATGCTAGCTGAAATCTTTATAGATTCTCCATGTTGGGTTGAATCGAAAGTTGCAATAATAAACTCCATTGATAGCCTGTTGATCCAAACAGAAATGTCAGATCTGCTTGTATTAAACCAGGGGTTTTCAACCAGTGGTCCGGGGACCACCAGTGGTCTGTGAGAGGGTTCCAAGTGATCCCCAGCTAAATGATGGAAAGTTGGTTAACCAGATGTAAAAATGAAAACACATGTCATGAACCCTTGCGGGTCCATTTGGTTTCATGTTTACGCTCTCAAGAGTTAAAATATTCATCATGTGAATTATCCCAAGTCTACACACAACTAGAGGATGTAGAAGATTAATGCTTCATTTTGGTCTGTTATTTTTGACTGTTTTGTTTCTGAAATCCAGGCTGGAATTGTGGACAAAAACAAAATAAATCTTTAGTTTTGGGGGTCTGTGGGGCTAAAATGGCATCAAATGGTGGTCTGTGGATCAAATTGAGAATAAATAGTGGGCCCTGGTGTAAAAACATTGAAAACCACTGGCATAGACAAATCCAGACATGATATATTATCAGCTACTCTCTCACATTCAGCTCAACAGTTCACACACTGAACTGTGTGCAATGCTGCCACCTATTGGTCTATAATAGTAGTAGTTCTTCTGTAAAGGGGTTGATGGTTTATTCAGCTACAATTTACATTGTAGACATTATTGTTATTATTTTCACTGCTTTGAATCAGTTACAATGTAGACATTATTATCATGGAATCTGAATCAGTTACAACAGTGGGTTTTCAACCTTTTATACCAGGGCCCACTATTTATTCAGCACTTGAGCCACAGACCACCATTTGATGACATTTCAGCCCCACAGACCCCAAAACTAAAGATTTATTGTGCTTTTGTCCACAATTCCAGGGTGGATTCGGGAAACCAAACAGTCAAACGTGCAGATAAAAATGACCAGTCATCTTCTACATTCTCTAGTTGTGTAGACTTGGGGTGATTCACACGATGAATATTTTAACTCTTGAGAGTGTAAACATGAAACCAAATGGTCCATTTGGTTTCATATTTACACTCCCAAGAGTTAAAATATTCATCAATTAAATTAGCACCACTTAATTATGAAGTCTACACAATTAGAGAACGTAGACAGATGCTCATTTATAATCTACTGTATGTCGGACTGTTTGGTTTCCCAAATCAAGCCTGAAATTGTGAACAAAAGCAAAAATAAATCTATAGTTTTGGGGTCTGTGGGGCTGAAATGTCATCAAATGGTGGTCTGTACGTGGCTCAAATTCTGAATAAATAGTGGGCCCTGGTGTCAAAAGGGTTGGTCTTATTCTATCTTGAAATGAAATTAATATTACGCATACTTTAGTTCAGCCTTTAGTCTTGGCTCTCCACCATATTGGTGGGCAAAAATAATTGCCCACCCCTGGTCTATGCTAACAGGTAGGCTACCAACACACCACACATACATGCTAGCTGAAATCTTTATAGATTCTTCATGTTGGGTTGAATCGAAAGTTGCAATAATAAACTCCATTGATAGCCTGTTGATCCAAACAGAAATGTCAGATCTGCTTGTATTAAACCAGGGGTTTTCAACCAGTGGTCCGGGGACCACCAGTGGTCCGTGAGAGGGTTCCAAGTGATCCCCAGCTAAATGATGGAAAGTTGGTTAACCAGATGTAAAAATGAAAACATGTCATGAACCCTTGCGGGTCCATTTGGTTTCATGTTGTTTACGCTCTCAAGAGTTAAAATATTCATCATGTGAATTATCCCAAGTCTACACACAACTAGAGGATGTAGAAGATTAATGCTTCATTTTGGTCTGTTATTTTTGACTGTTTTGTTTCTGAAATCCAGGCTGGAATTGTGGACAAAAACAAAATAAATCTTTAGTTTTGGGGGTCTGTGGGGCTAAAATGGCATCAAATGGTGGTCTGTGGATCAAATTGAGAATAAATAGTGGGCCCTGGTGTAAAAACATTGAAAACCACTGGCATAGACAAATCCAGACATGATATATTATCAGTTACTCTCTCACATTCAGCTCAACAGTTCACACACTGAACTGTGTGCAATGCTGCCACCTATTGGTCTATAATAGTAGTAGTTCTTCTGTAAAGGGGTTGATGGTTTATTCAGCTTCAATTTACATTGTAGACATTATTGTTATTATTTTCACTGCTTTGAATCAGTTACAACAGTGGTTTTCAACCTTTTATACCAGGGCCCACTATTTATTCAGCACTTGAGCCACGTACAGACCACCATTTGAGGACATTTCAGCTCCACAGACCCCAAAACTAAAGATTTATTTTTGCTTTTGTCCACAATTCCAGGCTGGATTTGGGAAACCAAACAGTCAAACGTGCAGATAAAAATGACCAGTCATCTTCTACATTGTCTAGTTGTGTAGACTTGGGGTGATTCACATGATTCACGGTTTCATGTTTACACTCTCAAGAGTTAAAATAATCTTTAATTAAATTAACACCACTTAATTAAGAAGTCTACACAATTAGAGAATGTAGACAGATGCTCATTTATAATCTACTGTATGTCTGACTGTTTGGTTTCCTAAATCCAGCCTGAAATTGTGAACAAAAGCAAAAATAAATCTTTAGTTTTGGGGTCTGTGGAGCTAAAATGTCCTCAAATGGTGGTTCTCCGTGGCTCAAATGCTGAATAAATAGTGGGCCCTGGTATGAAAAAGGTTGAAAATCACTGTACTAACAAACCAGGTAGCAGTCTCCGCGTGCGCGCGCGCACACACACACACACACACACACACACACACGCACACACACACACACACACACACACACACACACACACACACACACACACACACACACACACACACACACACACACGCAGTCATTTCTGCTCGGTGGCAGAACAGCAATAAATAAACAGCAATAATGTTTGTCTTACTTGTCCTGAGATGACGTTCATTCCATTTCAGCATGAATTAATCCAACAGGGTGACTATTAAATGACGTTTAACCGTTTTAACCATACATACATACAGGTTTTATCTTATGTTTTTAACCGTTTTAACCACAGAGGTTTTAACTCGTGTTTTTGGCGCGGCTGCAGCTCAAACGTGAAGCACAGGTGCAACCATTAACATGTTCCTGTGTCACCCTGACCCTGTACCTGTTACAAAGGTTCCTACCAGTGTTGCCAACTGCCCTAATCCAAAATGCACTAGTGGCACTTCCAAAATGCACTAGAATGCGCTAGAGGCTCGCCTGGAAGGGAATATGACCATTAAATGACCATTAATCTTCTACATTATCTAGTTGTGTAGACTTGGGCTAATTCACATGATGAATATTTTAACTCTTGAGAGTGTAAAAATGAAACCAAATGGACCCGCAAGGGTTTCATTTTTACGCTCTCAAAGAGTTACATCTGATTAACCAACTATCCATCATTTAGCCTGGGGACCACTGGTTGAAAACCACTGTCATAGGAGGAAAAATGGTGAAAAATGAGGGTTTTAGCTCTGGCACCTCTCAATCAATTTCGCCCCAACTCACCAGTAAAAAAGCACTAGACTTTCCGCCAGGAGTTTTTCACTAATTTTGGCGCTAGGGGGGTCTGGAAAAAAAAAAAAAAAAAAAAAAAAAAAAGCTAAATATAGCGACAAATGTGCCAAGTTGGCAACACTGCCTGTGTTTTCAACCAGGGGTTTTCAATTTCAGGTGGTCCCGGGACCACCAGCAGTGTTGTAGTGGGACTTTTAGAAGTGTGTGTGTAGTGTGTGTGTATGGGGGGGAAACTCATAAACAAGGAAACTCATAAACATGGTGAAACACATCTTGATGATGTCATCAAGATGTATTTCACCATGGTAATTTTTTTTTCAGACCTCCATTTCTAGGAAACAGAATGGGGGAACGTGTTTATCATGTACAACCAACATCTCTAAGGTGTATTAATGACATAGTAAAATATTGAAAATGAGTGGAATTCCCCTTTAAGACACGTGCATACACACTTGCATTTGATGTGCATTTGCGTGTGCCTGCGCAACACACACAGACACGCTAGTGAAACAAGTAGAGCATATTGAGAAAGATTGTTCACAATGGCTAATTGTATCAATAAAAGTAGGCCTAAATGACATGACAAAAAAACATA
>CM076974.1:50634449-50645840 GCA_039105355.1 Benthosema pterotum
CCACCACTGATGCATGTATGAGGTTTTAATGTGCTATATTCAGTATAGAACTTTCCACATTTATCACACCCAAAAGGCCTCTCGCCACTGTGCTTTCTCTTATGTCGCTTCAGGTTGTTCAGTGCAGCAAAGCATTTCCCACATTCATCACAGCTGTAAGGCCTCTCTCCACTGTGAATTCTCCTGTGTGACTTAAGGGTATTCAGGGCAGCGAAGCTTTCCCCACATTCATCACAGCTGTAAGGCCTCTCTCCAGTGTGAATCCTCTTGTGTCGCATCAGGTGAGACATCTGAGTGAAGCTTTCCCCACAATGATCACAGCTGTAAGGCCTCTCTCCACTGTGAATTCTCCTGTGTGACTTAAGGGTATTCAGGGCAGCGAAGCTTTACCCACATTCATCACAGCTGTAAGGCCTCTCTCCAGTGTGAATTCTCTTGTGTGCCTCAAGGGTATTCAGGGCAGCGAAGCTTTTCCCACAATGTTCACAGCTGTAAGGCCTCTCTCCACTGTGAATCCTCTTGTGTTGCTTCAGGTTAGACATCTGAGTGAAGCTTTTCCCACAATGATCACAGCTGTAAGGCCTCTCTCCACTGTGAATCCTCTTGTGTCGCTTCAGACTGGACATCAGTGTGAAGCTTTTCCCACATACATCACAGCTGTAAGGCCTCTCTCCAGTGTGAATTCTCTTGTGTCGCATCAGGTTAGACATCCGAGTGAAGCTTTCCCCACAATGATCACAGCTGTAAGGCCTCTCTCCACTGTGCCTTCTCCTGTGTGACTTAAGGGTTTTCAGGGCAGCGAAGCTTTCCCCACAATGTTCACAGCTGTAAGGCCTCTCTCCAGTGTGAATCCTCTTGTGTTGCTTCAGACTGGACATCAGTGTGAAGCTTTTCCCACAATCATCACACCTGTAAGGCCTCTCTCCCGTGTGAATCCTCATGTGTCTTTTGAGGCCCTGCATTGCGGTGAACATTGTCCCACATTCATCACAGCTGTGAGGCCTCTCGCCACTGTGAACACGTTGGTGGATTTGGAGACTGTACACTGAAGTGAAGCCTCTTCCGCATTGGTAACAGCGGCAACATGTCGGTTGAGGTAACTTCTGGTGTGGACAAGTATCTGAGGTAGAAAACAAAGATCTGATAAGAGCCGGCTTCATGCATCAATCTGCCTTCATGATCAGTCCCAACTTTATAAACTGTGCGCCATTGAAAGGGCCGCCTCAGCATCACATTCACATGATTGACTTCTTCCTAGCCTGGCCTAACCGGAAATGATTTTGGCCTGGGAGGGGGGCGCGGTGCCGTGAGATTTCCACAGCAGATGAGCGGATCTGATTTGATCTCACTAACGTGTCGTTATCCCCGGCCCCTCCCTCTTCCCCGCCCCTCCACTGCAGTGCTACGTCACATCATTTGGAGCCACGCCCACCCCGAAAGGTTGACTCCCCCCTCTAGGCTGCTGTGGGTAACAAATTAGTCCAGGCTTTCCATTTTCGCGCAACGCAGGCGAAAATGAAAGCCTGGGTGTCGAGGCTAACTTCATCCAATCACACACTCACATGCGTTGCTCTTCCTGCTTGCTTGCTCGCTGCTGCTGCTCACTCTGATACTGCTGCTCTGCTTTCTGGTTAATCATTTTGCTGCTAACCCTCCTCCACCCCAGCTACCGCCTGGAGATTTGGATCTGCCGTTTGGGTGTAGGGGATTTGGAGTCCTTATGGTTAGGACTGTTGTGCTTGATCTGACTACCCAAAAACAGATCCAATTCATCCGCCAAACCATAAAAAATATATTGCTTATTTTATATTCAATAAATATTAACCCTTCTTGAGTTGTCCAGACTGAACCTTAAATTAATTTTCATACCTCGATTTTGTAGTCCATTTTTTCACCGAGTGCCAATTCCTAATGTGATCTACATACCCTCCACCAACCTGGGGAGGCAGCGGACTTGCCTCATGCTTCCTTCAATACATGAGGAGTCCAAGCTGCAGGGGGAGCAGTCTAGAGACCAGGATTACTACATGTTTTAGTAATGGTATCTACCCTATAGGGGACACGGAAGAACGTGCAAACTCCACACAGAAAGGCCCTTTCGCCAATCCCCTGTCATAGCCACTGATGACGTGGCTATGACATAGCTGGAATCAAACCCAAGACCTTCTAGCAGTTAGGCGACTAGCCAGTCAACTATCCAGTCTAGATTGTAATGTTGTGAGCTTGTAGACTGGCCATTTTATCTGTCCAAAATGTTTTTCAAAATAGCAAAAAAGACAAATAAATGAGTAGTTTAGGGATGACGAAAAGGAATACCTAAATGTGTACAGTACAGACAGTAACATAGTAAAAACATACCTATTCTGTGTAACTTGATGATGGGTAACATCACTGATGATGTTCTCTTGAGATGTGACACCTCTCCAGTTATCTTCAAAATGTTGGTTTCTGAAATCACAACTAAAGGTGGAGAGACAGCATTTAGTTTATGCACCAACACATATCTGGAAGGAAAGGCAGGTCTACTGCAGCCTTTATTCTATTGGCTGATGCCTTTCATTAATGTTTTTTGTTGTAATTGTTCTCTTGCACAGTAATTTCACTTTTTATTTTCTATTTTTATTCATTCATTTTGTCTGTAGCCTACTAGTACTGTATTCTATATGTTAAAAAAAATAAATATATATTTTTGTTAAAGCATTAAGGCTGTTTGGAACCTCATTTAGCTCTGGTCATGGTTGAGCCCAGAGGCGTAGCGTCATTGGGGCCATTGGAGCCATGGCCCCGAATTATTTTGCTGGCCCAGGCTGAGATACAGTACACTGGGGCCGAGAATTCAGGGGAACAGACAGACAGACACCATGAGTAGCTTAGTGTTGGGGGTGTTAGACGGCTTGACGCCCCGCTATTCATCCAGGCTATTGTTATCAAATGGGTCAAAACCTGTTTAACTGGTCCTGGTGACTGGAGGTGGCAAAGTTGCCCCCCCAAAACAATAGGTGTTAATGGCCCATGCGCCCATCTATTTCCAGTAAAACCTTTTGTACTTGCCTTGAGAGGCTGGGGTCGGGATGAAAGGTATTTGTAAATACAAATTTTGAGAATAAACGAAAATACATAGGCCTATACTTATACATATATACAAATACGGTATACTTGCACTGTGTATTTATTGACGTTTCATTCACGCTTCTCTTTCTTGCATTACTAATTAGAAAGTAACAACGGCTTTATCTAAAAATCGCCCGGTTTAGATGTCCGCCTCTATGCGGGGGGGGGGGGGGGGGGGGGGGGGGGGGGGGGGGGGGGGGGGGGGGGGGGGGGGGGGTCTACTGGCCGAGGCTGATGTCCGACGCACGCTACGCGCCTGGTTGAGCCATGGTTGTTTGTCAGCCAGTATAAAGCCATGTTTTCCCTAATGCACTCTTACGGAAGCAGTACTGTGACTACTGTCTATGCTTCCAACATGGGTTGCCTGGACAACATTTTTAAATTCATGCCTGATTTATTCTGATGGGTAACCTCTTCTCGGAGCTAAAGCGTTGACATGAGGTTACAAACAGAGCTAGTATAGTAAGATATGAGATGTTTGTTAGTTTACCATAATCTCAGAGACAGTACTTAATCATATTACATCATATTAAAAGGCTATTGGAGAGAAATTAGACTCCAGTCACTTTACTGCAGAGAAGAGCTCTGTGTGTGTGTGGTGTGTGTGTGTGTGTGTGTGTGTGTGTGTGTGTGTGTGTGTGTGTGTGTGTGTGTGTGTGTGTGGTGTGTGTGTGTGTGTGTCAATTGTGCTCACCAGTCTTCTGAGCAGAGGAGATTGAGCCAGCTCCGTTGCAGAGAAGGTCCTTATATCTCCAGGCCTCCAGGTGGTTCTCCTTTGGGTGAGCACACCCTTGGGGGCGGGGTCACTGTCCAGTGTCAATCCTGCGCAGTCCGCCCCAGTTAAAATATTCATCATCTGAATCAGCAAAAATGTACACAATCAGATAATGTAAAATGATGGTCATTTTTATCTATGCTTGCCTGTTTTGTTTCCCAAATCCAGGCTGGTATTGTGAACAAAAACAAAAGAAATCTTTAGTTTTGGCGTCTGTGGGTCTAAAATTTCATCACATGATGGTCCTCTGTGGCTCAAATACTGAATAAATGGAGGGCCCTGGTAACAAAAAGTTTGGTCTTACTCTTACTTTCGTCTTGAAATCAAATCAATATTCCGTAGACTTTAGTTCAGCCTTTAGTCTTGGCCCTCCACAATATTTTATGTATCTCATGTGGCCCCTTGGGAAAAATAATTGCCCACCACTGGTCTATGCCATACCTGGGCATTATGCGGCCCGGGGGCCAAATGTGGCCCTTTGGCTGACTATGACCGGCCCGGGGACCACCAGTGGTCCTTGAGAGAGTTCCAAGTTAAATATGTAAAGTTAGTTAACCAGATGTAACTCTTTGAGAGCGTATAAATGAAACCAAATGGACCCTTGCGGGTCCATTTGGTTTCATTTTTACACTCTCAAGAGTTAAAATATTCATCATCTGAATTAGTCCAAAGTCTACACATTCAATCAGAGAATGTAATAGAATGGTCTTTTTTTTATCCTGTTTTGTTTCCCAAATCCACCAGTGGTCCTTGAGAGAGTTCCAAGTTAAATATGTAAAGTTAGTTAACCAGATGTAACTCTTTGAGAGCGTATAAATGAAACCAAATGGACCCTTGCGGGTCCATTTGGTTTCATGTTTACGCTCTCAAGAGTTAAAATATTCATCATGTGAATTATCCCAAGTCTACACACAACTAGAGGATGTAGAAGATTAATGCTTCATTTTGGTCTGGTATTTTTGACTGTTTTGTTTCTGAAATCCAGGCTGGAATTGTGGACAAAAACAAAATGAATCTTTAGTTTTGGGGGTCTGCCGCTGCGGCGCTAAAATGGCATCAAATGGTGTTCTGTGGATCAAATTGAGAATAAATAGTGGGCCCTGGTGTAAAAACATTGAAAACCACTGGCATAGACAAATCCAGACATGATATATTATCAGCTACTCTCTCACATTCAGCCCAACAGTTCACACACTGAACTGTGTGCAATGCTGCCACCTATTGGTCTAGTTCTTCTGTAAAGGGGTTGATGGTTTATTCAGCTACAATTTACATTGTAGACATTATTGTTATTATTTTCACTGCTTTGAATCAGTTACAATGTAGACATTATTATCACTGCTCTGAATCAGTTACAACAGTGGGTTTTCAACATTTTATACCAGGGCCCACTATTTATTCAGCACTTGAGCCACAGACCACCATTTGATGACATTTCAGCTCCACAGACCCCAAAACTAAAGATTTATTGTGCTTTTGTCCACAATTCCAGGGTGGATTCGGGAAACCAAACAGTCAAACGTGCAGATAAAAATGACCAGTCATCTTCTACATTCTCTAGTTGTGTAGACTTGGGGTGATTCACACGATGAATATTTTAACTCTTGAGTGTAAACATGAAACCAAATGGACCCTTGCGGGTCCATTTGGTTTCATATTTACACTCCCAAGAGTTAAAATATTCATCAATTAAATTAGCACCACTTAATTATGAAGTCTACACAATTAGAGAACGTAGACAGATGGTCATTTATAATCTACTGTATGTCCGACTGTTTGGTTTCCCAAATCCAGCCTGAAATTGTGAACAAAAGCAAAAAATAAATCTATAGTTTTGGGGTCTGTGGGGCTGAAATGTCATCAAACGGTGGTCCTCCGTGGCTCAAACTCTGAATAAATAGTGGGCCCTGGTATGAAAAGTTGAAACCCCCTGAACTAACTAAGCAGGTAGCAGTTTGTACACGCACGGAAGCAGTCAATAAATAAACAACAATAATGTTTGTCTTACTTACCTGAGATGACGTTCATTCCATTTCAGAAAGAATTAATCCAACAGGGTGACTGTTAAATGACTTTTAACCGTTTTAACCACAGAGGTTGTGTGTGTGTGTGTGTGGTGTGTGTGTGTGTGTGTGTGTGTGTGTGTGTGTGTGTGTGTGGTGTGTGTGTGTGTGTGTGTGTGTGTGTGTGGTGTGTGTGTGTTTTAGCGCTCTTGCAGCTGCAGTGTTGCCAACTGCCAAAATCCAAAATGCACTAGAATATGCGCTAGATGCTTGCCTGGAAAGTGTGTAGACTTGGGATAATTCACATGATGAATAGTTTTAACTCTTGAGAGTGTAAGAATGAAACCGTTTTTTACGCTCTCAAGAGTTACATCTGGTTAACAAACTTTCTATCATTTAGCCTGGGGACCATTTGGTTTCCTTTCTCTCAAAGAGTTACATCTAGTTAACCAACTGACCACTGGTTGAAAACCACTGTCATAGTTGGAGGGGGAAAAAATGGTGGAAAACGAGGGTTTCATCTCTGGCACCTGTCAGACGATTTTGCCCCAACTCGCCAGCAAAAAAAAAACACTAGATTTTCCGCCAGGAGTTTTCACTAATTTTGGCGCTACGTGGATCTGGAAAAAAGCTAAATATAGGGACAAATGCGCCAAGTTGGCAACACTGAACGTGAAGCACAGGTGCAACCATTAACAGGTTCCTGTGTCACCCTGTACCTGTTACAAAGGTTCCTACAGAGGCTATACTCCCTAAACCAGGTAGTCCAGTAATAATGTCATTTGACTAATTGCAAAAAAAAAAGTTGCCTGGCATATTGTCTGAGGGGAAAGGTTTGAAAATGGCCTTTACAGTAAGTCCACCATTAACATTCTATTGAAGGCAAATAAATTTCATCATGCTTTGAGTAGCAAGTGACATATCAAACTAGAGAGTTTCCATGGTGCTGAATACATTCTTAGCATTAGTTTTGCACAAAATCACTCATTGGGTGAAATATCGCCAAACAACTTGCCCAAAAGGTGCTGACCTCATCATATTTGTCAACACGCTTATGGCTGTTTCCAACCCAAGGAAGATTTTTTTTGGGCAAAATGAATGCTTGGAATGGATTCAGCATCATGAAAACTCATGATGCTGAAAGCACAATGAAATTTAGAAAATATTTGCCTTAAATGGGATGTCAATGATGGACATACTGTAAATGCCATTTTCAAACCTTTCCCCAAAGACAATTACAGGCAACTTTTTATCTGTTATTCAGGATATATTGAAGACACAAAATCAGCTGAGTTTGCTTTCTTACTTGAATCAAAGAATACTTACAATACTTTCTCACGCCCTCCTCCCACCCAAAAAGTAGAATAGAGATGCACAACACAATCTGTTTAGAGACAACTTGTGACAACTGTGATAATTAAACTTGTAGTTTGGGCCATGTGTGCAGAATTCTTCAGTGGATTATGATCTACAAACTACAATGGTTCTCTGTTGTTAGCTTGTAGATCTGTTCTATTTTCACATCATGCAACAATTAATGGGCCATGTTTTGGCAGAGTAACATTACTTATTACACATTTTGGCAGAGTATTATCTTTACTTTATCTGGAAAAGGTAATATTACAGTAAAGTCTAATATTTAATTAATCACAGCCGAACACTGAAAATGAGTTTTGAATGTCTTATTTGAAACATAACTTCGTCTTGTAAGGGCTGAATAAGACTTCAACTTGGCTAACAATGTGTGTCAACAGAGTAGGTTGGAAGAATGAATACAGACTACTGCAAGTGAAGATTGCGGTTTACTGAAATAAAATTGTCGGATGTCACATAAAAATGTGTTAGAGGAGTGGACTAAGACAAAATGACAAATGGCAATTTTAGTAATTTTAGTATTTCAATTTTTAAACTTTGAGGAGAAAAAAAAGAGGTGGAACACCACATACACTTGAAAAAAATCACTCTTGACCAACTAATATCCAACCTGGGGGATTACAAAAACAAATACTTGAAGTCAAAGTGGTCTTCAAGTTCCTTCTTTTTAAATTGAGAACAATTGTTGGATTTGTTAGAGTTAGGAAAGCTTCACTCTCCACCACTGATGCATGTATGAGCTTTTAATGTGCTATATTCAGTATAGAACTTTCCACATTTATCACACCCAAAAGGCCTCTCGCCACTGTGCCTTCTCTTATGTCGCTTCAGGGTGTTCAGTGCAGCAAAGCTTTTCCCACATTCATCACAGCTGTAAGGCCTCTCTCCACTGTGAATCCTCTTGTGTTGCTTCAGACTGGACATCTGAGTGAAGCTTTTCCCACATACATCACAGCTGTAAGGCCTCTCTCCACTGTGCCTCCTCCTGTGTACCTTAAGGGTATTCAGGGCAGCGAAGCTTTCCCCACAATGTTCACAGCTGTAAGGCCTCTCTCCTGTGTGAATTCTCCTGTGTGCCTTCAGGGTATTCAGGGCAGCGAAGCTTTCCCCACAATGTTCACAGCTGTAAGGCCTTTCTCCCGTGTGAATCTTCTTGTGTTGCTTCAGGTTAGACATCCGAGTGAAGCTTTCTCCACATTCATCACAGCTGTAAGACCTCTCTCCAGTGTGAATCCTCTTGTGTTGCATCAGGTGAGACATCTGAGTGAAGCTTTTCCCACATACATCACAGCTGTAAGGCCTCTCTCCAGTGTGAATCCTCTTGTGTCGCATCAGGTTAGACATCTGAGTGAAGCTTTCCCCACAATGATCACAGCTGTAAGGCCTCTCTCCACTGTGCCCTCTCCTGTGTGACTTAAGGGTATTCAGTAAAGTGAAGCTTTTCCCACATACATCACAGCTGTAAGGCCTCTCTCCACTGTGAATTCTCCTGTGTGCCTTAAGGGTATTCAGGGCAGAGAAGCTTTCCCCACAATGTTCACAGCTGTAAGGCCTTTCTCCCGTGTGAATCCTCTTGTGTTGCTTCAGGTTAGACATCCGAGTGAAGCTTTCCCCACATTCATCACAGCTGTAAGGCCTCTCTCCAGTGTGAATCCTTTTGTGTCGCTTCAGACTGGACATCAGTGTGAAGCTTTTCCCACATACATCACAGCTGTAAGGCCTCTCTCCACTGTGCCTTCTCCTGTGTGACTTAAGGGTATACAGTGCAGCGAAGCTTTCCCCACAATCATCACACCTGTAAGGCCTCTCTCCCGTGTGAATCCTCATGTGTCTTTTGAGGCCCTGCATTGCGGTGAACTTTGTCCCACATTCATCACAGCTGTGAGGCCTCTCGCCACTGTGAACACGTTGGTGGATTTGGAGACTGTACACTGAAGTGAAGCCTCTTCCGCATTGGTAACAGCGGCAACATGTCGGTTGAGGTAACTTCTGGTGTGGACAAGTATCTGAGGTAGAAAACAAAGATCTGATAAGAGCCGGCTTCATGCATCACCTGCCTTCATGATCAGTCCCAACTTTATAAACTTTGCGCTATTGAAAGGGCCGCCTCAGCATCACATTCACATGATTGACTTCTTCCTAGCCTGGCCTAACCGGAAATGTTTTGGCCTGGGAGGGGGCGCGGTGCCGTGAGATTTCACGGCAGATGAGCTGATCTGATTTGATCTCACTAACATGTGGTCATCCCCCGCCCCTCCTCTTCCCCGCCCCTCCACTGCAGTGCTACGTCACATCATTTGGAGCCACGCCCACCCCGAAAGGTTTGTCCTCCCCTCTAGGCTACTGTGGGTAACAAATTAGTCCAGGCTTTCCATTTTCGCGCAACACGGACAAAAATGAAAGCCTTGGTGTCGAGGCTAACTTCATCCAATCACACACTCAACATGCGTTGCTCTTTCTGCTTGCTTACTCGCTGCTGCTGCTCACTCTGATATGCTGCTGCTCTGCTTTCTGGTAATCATTTTGCTGCTTACCCTCCCCTCCACCCCAGCTACCGCCTGGAGATTTGGATCTGCCGTTTGGGTGCAGGGGATTTGGAGTTCCTTATGGTTAGGACTGTTGTGCTTGATCTGAGTACCCAAAAACAGATCCAATTCATCCGCCAAACCATAAAAAATATATTGCTTATTTTATATTCAATAAATATTAACCCTTCTTGAGTTGTCCAGACTGAACCTTAAATTAATTTTCATCCCTCGATTTTGTTGTCCATTTTTTCACCGAGTGCCAATTCCTAATGTGATCTACATACCCTCCACCAACCTGGGGAGGCAGCGGACTTGCCTCATGCTTCCTTCAAACATGAGGAGTCCAAGCTCCAGGGGGAGGCAGTCTAGAGACCAGGATTATTGCATGTTTTAGTAATGGTATCTACCCTATAGGGGACACGGGAAGAACATGCAAACTCCACACAGAAAGGCCCTTTCGCCAATCCCCTGTCATAGCCACTGATGACGTGGCTATGACATAGCTGGAATCAAACCCAAGACCTTCTAGCAGTTAGGCGACTAGCCAGTCAACTAGCCAGTCTACATTGTCATGTTGTGAGCTTGTAGACTGGCCATTTTATCTGTCCAAAATGTTTTTTCAAAATAGCAAAAAAGACAAATAAATGAGTAGTTTAGGGATGACGAAAAGGAATACCTAATTGTGTACAGTACAGACAGTAACAGAGTAAAAACATACCTATTCTGTGTAACTTGATAATGGGTAACATCACTGCTGATGTTCTCTTGAGATGTGACACCTCTCCAGTTATCTTCAAAACGTTGGTTTCTGAAATCACAAGTAAAGGTGGAGAGACAGCATTTAGTTTATGCACCAACACAAATCCGGAAGGAAAGGCAGGTCTACTGCAGCCTTTATTCTATTGGCTGATGCCTTTCATTAATGTTTTTTGTTGTAATTGTTCTCTTGCACTGTAATTTCACTTTTTATTTTGTATTTTTATTCATTCATTTTGTCTGTAGCCTACTGTATTCTATATGTTAAAAAAATAAAATATATATTTTCGCTAAAGCAAGGCTGTTTGGAACCTCATTTAGCTGTGATCATGGTTGAGCCATGGTTGTTTGTCAGCCAGTATAAAGCCATGTTTTCCCAATGCACTCTTACGGAAGCAGTACTGTGACTACTGTCTATGCTTCCAACATGGGTTGCCTGGACAACATTTTTAAATTTATGCCTGATTTATTCTGATAGGGAACCTCTTCTCGGAGCTAAAGCGTTGACATGAGGTTGCAAACAGAGCTAGTATAGTAAGATATGAGATGTTTGTTAGTTTACCATAAACTCAGAGACAGTATGTAATCATATTACATCATATTAAAAGGCTATTGGAGAGAAATGAGACTCCAGTCACTTTACTGCAGAGAAGAGCTCTGTGTGTGTGTGTGTTGTGTGTGTGTGGTGTGTTGTGTGTGTGTGTGTGTGTTGTGTGTGTGTGTGTGTGTGTGTGTGTGTGTGTGTGTGTGTGTTCATATTGTGCTCACCAGTCTTCTGAGCAGAGGAGATTGAGCCAGCTCCGTTGCAGAGAAGGTCCTTATCTCCAGGCCTCAGGTGGTTCTC
>CM076974.1:50646340-50663840 GCA_039105355.1 Benthosema pterotum
AGTGCCACTAGTGCATTAATGGTTTCTTGTCCAGGCCACTAGGTGGCGCAGGCCACCGGGAAAACTCCCTGTACTCCAGATGGCCACTCCGCCCCCTGTTACGTTTTTAACAGCCAGCGATGGACAAACGTCGTCGGCCGACATCGTTATTTGTCTATGAGAGCCGCAGATTCGGGTGACAGCAGCAGCAGAACGGGCGACGTCGGCCGAAAGATAAGAATTGCTGATTTTTTGTTGGACGATGTCGTGATGTTGGCAAACGTCGTTTGTCCAACTGTTGGTTGTAGCGTTGTTGACCTCTGACTGACATCTGCACTGACCTCGGGCACCGCCACACTTTCACACACACACACACACACACAACACACACACACACACACACACACCACACACACACACACACACACACACACACACACACACACACAACACACACACACACACACATTTCACACTCTCTATATTCTCCATTGGGACTAGAGGTGATTGGCTGACAGCGCTTTTCACACTGTGCACCGTGTGTGTGTGTGCGTGGTGTGTGTGTTTGTGTGTGTGTGTGTGTGTGTGTGTGTGTGTGTGTGTGTGTGTGTGTGTGTGTGTGTGTGTGTGGTGGGGTGGGGGGTTCCCTTGAGTTCACACCCAGCAGTGATACGTTCTTAAAGAGAAACACTTAGTTTGTCACGTCTGTGAATGACGTGGTCATAAAATACACACACGCACGCACACGCACACGCACACACACACACACACATTGAAAGGCCAGAGGTTAAGTTGCAAGACTCCTTGAAAGGTGAGAAGACGCAGAGAGGGACAGACAGACAGACAGACAGACAGACAGACAGACAGACAGACAGACAGACAGACAGACAGACAGACAGACAGACAGACAGACAGACAGAGCAGTTATAGCAGTCAAATAATTTTAAATAGTGCATTTATAAAGCATTCTGCTGTCCAAAATACTTTACATAGACTGTGTGTGTGTGTGTGTGTTGTGTGTGTGTGTGTGTGTGCGTGCGTGTGCGTGGTGCGGTGTGCGTGTGTGTGTGTGTGCGTGTGTGGCTTTAGTTGCTTTAAAACTGTTTTTTTTACCCTGAGCCACCCAGGGTTTAGGGTAGGACATGTGTCACGTCTACCAAACAAGGACTAGTGGAGCCACTTTGTTTTGGATGGTTTTTTATATCGGTTCATATATGGTAAATATACCAGTTTAACCAGTGATCAGACACAGGGGTAAGGGGTTGACACTATGGTGAATATACCTGTCTAACCAGTGATCAGACACAGGGGTAAGGGGTGACACTATGGTGAATATACCTGTCTAACCAGTGATCAGACACAGGGGTAAGGGGTTGACACTATGGTGAATATGCCAGTCTAACCAGTGATCAGACACAGGGGTAAGGGTTGACACTATGGTGAATATACCAGTCTAACCAGTGATCAGACACAGGGGTAAGGGGTTGACACTATGGTGATTATACCAGTCTAACAGCGATCAGACACAGGGGTAAGGGGTTGATACTATGGTGAATATACCAGTCTAACCAGTGATCAGACACAGGGGTAAGGGGTTGACACTATGGTGAATATACCAGTCTAACCAGTGATCAGACACAGGGGTAAGGGGTTGACACTATGGTGATATACCAGTCTAACCAGTGATCAGACACAGGGGTAAGGGGTTGGACACTATGGTGAATATGCCAGTCTAACCAGTGATCAGACACAGGGGTGGGTAAGGGGTTGACACTATGGTGAATATACCAGTCTAACCAGTGATCAGACACAGGGGTAAGGGGTTGACACTATGGTGAATATACCAGTCTAACCAGTGATCAGACACAGGGGTAAGGGGTTGACACTATGGTGAATATACCAGTCTAACCAGTGATCATCAGACACAGGGGTAAGGGGTTGACACTATGGTGAATATACCAGTCTAACCAGTGATCAGACACAGGGGTTAGGGGTTGACACTATGGTGAATATACCAGTCTAACCAGTGATCAGACACAGGGGTAAGGGGTTGACACTATGGCAGGTAAATAAAATCTTGTGGAATTTGCTTTGGAGTTGCCAAAGTGCACATTTGAGTGAGGAGTCGGCTATTCTAGTCTGCTATATTGTATTATTCTGCCATTTGTTGGACTTCATATAAGATCTCGGTAGCAGATCAGAATTGCAAAAAAGTGGACCGGGACATCCCTAGTTTGGAGGTTCATGTGGTCTTTAGTGTCAGAGATGTTTGAGAACCAAGAGGTGCAGCGTATAGTCACAGTAGAGCGAGCCTCGATATGCAGGCTTTATCTTCGTCCGCGTTGCGTGAAAACGGAAAGCCTGGACTAGTTCGTTAGTCGAGTATATTAGCCCGCTGCGCTCACGCACAAGCGGGCCATGGCCTACTCGCGGCCATGGCCCCTTACGCGCGGTGGTTAGTAAAATCAGAGAAGAGGGCTAGAAAGAGCGGTGGTTGGATGTCATATTTTAAGCAGCGGTGGTCGCGGTGGTCGCAGTGGTTCAAGGTTCAAGGTTCAAGGTTTTTATTTGTCACTCCAGTGTATGTCAGGACATATACAGGGATGAAATAGCGTTTCCATTTTCCACAGTGCAATAAGACAGACAGTGCAATAAGACAATAGTCAAGACAATAGACAGTGCAATAAGACAAAGTCGAGACAATATATAGACGAGACAAACAATAGTGCAGCAGACCAGTAAAGTGCAAACTGTACACCAACTTGAGGTGAAGGTGCTAAGCTAACGAGGTGTGATAAAGTGGCGGCAGTAGTGTGAAGCGCAGCTAGACAGACATTTATACAACTACTAGAAAACTACAAATACTACAACAACTACAAATACTACTACTACTACTACTATACTAGGAATATATACTACTACTAGAAACTACAAAACTAGAAACTACAACTAAAAATCTAAAGCTATATATGAGACTATATAGCTGCAACTAAACAAACAACATATAGCTTACTATGAGGTGAGGTATACACGTGCAAGATAGGATAGGATAGCAGCAGTTCGATCCAGTCCTTCAGTTGTATGTGTGTGTTTGACCACGTGTGAGTGCGTGCATGTCCGTGAGTGTGTGTGTGCGTGTGTAAGGGTAGTGGGTAGTTGAAAGTTGGGCATCGAAATTTTCGGTTGGGCACCGAAAATCAAACTATGAATAGGCCTTAAGCTTAAGGCACTGTAAAACTAAAGCGGTGTGGATAAAAGCTCTCTATAAACCATTTAGCATGTCAGCACTGATCCAGCGCTGCCCCCCACCCCGGATGTGGAGTCCTGCGTGCGTAGCAGAGCAGAGCAGAGCAGTGATGTCTGGAAATAGCAGCTGGATCACAGATTAACACAATAGTCAACAGTCAACACTATAAATCTAACGCCACCACAGCTATGGATAAAAATACACTGCAAATATTATACATCACCCTGAGAACCAGAGGTCATATCCTCTCTATCCACACTATACAAATGGAACCAAATTGACCCTAGTTTTCAACTGTTTTCATACCAGGGCCCACTATTTATTCATCACTTTAGCCACGGAACACATTTTGATGTTGAGTTTATAGTCTCTCGGACCAAAAGAAAGTTTTTGTCTACAATTTAGGAGAGATAAACTGTTGAAAAGTTGGTAAAAAGAACAATTCTTCTACATTTTCAAATTGTGTAGATTCTTGAAAAACGAAGTAATTCAGACGTTTAAATATAATTTAACTTGTGTATAATGAAATTGTTTCATTTTACGCTCTCAAGAGTTACAGATATAAGGGTCCAATTGGTTACCAGCATCATTTAGCTGTGTGTTTCGCACCGCAAAAAATAAATAACAAGCCTGAAAAAAGAGAGCGTTAAAATGAAAAATTTCATTTTACACTCTCAAGAGTTAGACTATATTATCCGAATTACTTAATTTTCAAGAGTCCACACAACACTGTCAACTCAAACCTCAAATACTGTTTTCAAACATCAGTAATAGCATGCTATTACTGATATTACTGTATATGCATATACAGTTAAAACCTTCCAATTCTCCCCCTCTGTTTTTCATTCTAAGTGCATTATTCTTAAACACTATAACAGCAAGTAACACCATCACCAACCATTTCAAAGCTCAAACTTTCTAGGGGGCCTTGAAAAGGATATTCAGTAGTGTGGAACAATCACATTTTTGATGTTGGATCTTGTTGAGGCTTATGGCCTATGGCTTATCTCTGGGAACCAGAAATATAACATCTTTTGGAGGGACTAGGCTGTTAGACAGACAGACAGACAGACAGACAGACAGACAGACAGACAGACAGACAGACAGACAGACAGACAGACAGACAGACAGACGTGTCGTCATGCTGGTGAAGTCATGGAGGATCAGGTCTCGCATCTTAAAGTTCAACCTGTCTCACATCGCACACACACACACTTCCTGTCGTCCAGACAGACACATTACAGTGCAGCGCAGTGTTGTGTGTGTGTGTGTGTGTGTGTGTGTGTGTGTGTGTGTGTGTGTGGTGTGTGTGTGTGTGTGTGTGTGTGTGTGTGGTGTGTTGCGTGCGCGCGTGCGTGCGAGCATGTGTGTGTGTTTGGGTGTTATTTACAAGGCATGTATCAAAATACTGTCACCCAGAGTAACTTCTGTGTGTGTGTGTGTGTGTGTGTGTGTGTGTGGTGTGTGTGTGTGGGTGTGTGTGTGTGTGTGTGTGTGTGTGTGTGTGTGTGTGTGTGTGTGTTGTGTGTGTGTGTGTGTAAATGGTCGTGTAAATATAGTGCAAATAAAACCATTACTAAACATCAAATAGACAGTGTAGTATTTATATAAATAACCAACATTACACCTGTCAACCAGTCAAACCCTCAATACATTTCCCCTTCCCTTACACCAAACCTCCAACATACAGCAGCAGATCACTAGATGGTCTACTTTTGTCTGGTGCCCTAAAAAACCCTCTGTAGGGTTTAAACCCTTGGTTTAAACCCTCTGTAGGAGGAGGGCTCTGTAGTCCTCTGGGTTCAGGGCCCTCGCTGAGAGTTTGGGGCGTGTGGAGCGCTGTCTACTTCCAGCTTCAGCTGGGTCAGATGATCGTAGCACCAGTTAGGCTATGGTGGAGCAATACCTTTGGTATTTTGCCTGGTTAAAGGGGAATTTCACCCATTTTCAAAATTTTCCTGAGAAGATCCAAATGCAGCCATTTGTACCCTCTCAGGGAAAAGGGGTGTGAAAGAAAAAATCATTAACATGGATGAAATACAGTACATCTTGATGATGTTGTATCAGTTGTATTTCACATGTTAATGTTTTTTTGTTTTTTTTTTTTGTTTGTTTTTTTTTCAGACCTCCATATTTAGGAAATACAGAATTGGGGCAACGTTTTTATCATGTCCACATACACAACATCTCTAAGGTATATTAATGACATATTAAAATGTTGAAAATGGGTGGAGTTCCCTTTAAAGAACCAGGCGAGATGTTGCTAATTGGAGAGTTTTAAGTGCACATGGTGGTAATTGTAAGATGACTGATGTTTGTGTTTTACATAAAACCCCCTGACCATTTGGTGTGTTTTGTGGGTCTTCAAGGGAGTGAGTTACAGCCAGATTGTGTGTGGTCACTGCTATAGTGTGTAGTGGAGGGCTGGCCAAATGTCCAGCCAGGGTTAGTGACACCACAATGACCAACCATGTTGATAATGAATACAAGGTAGCCAAAGCTATGCCAGTGGTTTTCAACCATTTTGATACCATGGCCCATGAAACTATCTATTCATTTGAGCCATATCTTAGCCCCACAGACCCCAAAACTAAAGATTTCTTTTGGTTTTGTCCACATTACGTAATTACATAATAGTCCAACCATTAATCTTCTACATTCTCTAGTTGTGTAGACTTGGGGCTAATTCACATGATGAATATTTTAAATCTTGAGAGTGCAAATACAGTATAAATATTTGGTTCTACATCTGGTTAACCAACTTTCCATCCTTTTAGCCTGCCCTGGGGACCACCTGGAACCCTCTCAAGGACCACTGGTGGTCCCCGGAGCTGGGGGGGGTGAGGTGCACCCTGAGTAGTTGTATCCTCTGTCCCCAGGATTACTAATCTGCCAAGAGAAAAAAGCCTCATGGCCACAAACTCAGAGAGAGAGAGTCTATCAGAGGACGAGTCGGTCAGAACATTGGTCAGATGTATCTCCCCTGGATCTGGTGCAACTTCTGTTCATATACTGAAGCAGGGGCGGATGTAACATTTCCTAATTTGGGGGGGGGGGGGGGGGGGCAGGAGAAAATGGTATGCATGCTGCTTCATTGCCATGAAGAGAGTTTTCTGTTTTCAATGATGAAATGCTGTTGGTTCAGTGGTGACACAGCTGTAGTTAGTTAGTAGCAGTAGTAGTGTTTCAAATCATTTTAAATATAAGCACTTTAATTTGAAATATCTTGGGTTGTCTGCATGGCATCCTGTTTGGTGGGGCAGTCTGGGCATTTAGGGGGGCATTGCCTTCCCCCCCATGACCATGCCTAGATCCGCACCTGTACTGAAGGTCTCAGCAGTGTGGCAGGAGAAACGAAAGCAATCCTCCACCGCGGATTGCATAATGGTCGAGGGTTAAGGTTAGGTTTGTGGTATAAGACTTCAGTGTTTTGTATCTTACAACATTATGTATGAGTACAATACAGAGAATGTTTGCATTCACCAACTAGAAAATAACATACTCCTCTCTCAAATGTGCACTTGGGAAACTCCAAAGCAAACTCCACATGACCCAACATTAACTGCCATGGTACCCCTTACCCCTGTGTCTGATCACTGGTTAGGCATTATTTGCCCTTATGTGATCCAATAATGACAAATAAGGGCCGATACTGATACTTTTCCGATACCTACATTCAGTATCTGCCAATACCAATATGACAAAAAAGCGACAAAAGAGCCGATCCGATACTTTGGTATCGGGATCGGGACATCACTAGTTTAAACCCTGTGGAAATGTTGTATTGTTTTTCTGCAAACTTCCTCTCCCCCTCTGTCCACGTTTGGTCGCTTTCTAGTCCACACACTTCCATCGCCCCAATTCCATGTCCAATAAAATGCTGGTTTAGTAGGGAAAACCTATGCAAAACGGTCGCGACTGGTATGCAAACCGGTGGTCGTGGTCGAGGACTGCTTTCGCTGGCTCTGTAGTGTGAAGTAGTTTAGTTTGGTGTGGAGGACACTATCTAAGATCGGACCACCAGTGGTCCCTGAAAGGGTTCCAGGTGGTCCCCAGATAAGTTGGTTAAACAGATGTAACTCTTGAGAACGTAAAAATGAAACCAAATGGACCCTTGCGGGTCCATTTGGTTTCATTTTTACGCTCTCAAGAGTCAAAATATACAATCACGTAAATTAGTCCAAGTCTACACAACTAGAAGATGGACAAAAGCAAAATAAATCTTTAGTTTTTGGGAGTCTGTGGGGCTAAAATGTCCTCAAGTGGTGGTCCGTGGCCCAAATTCTGAATAAAGGGTGGGCCCTGGCATCAAAAAGGTTGTAAATTATTGAAGCCGCGTGCGCGCGTGTGTATGTGTGATCGGGTTGCATGCTGTTTGATCCCTGGTGGGGCGGGCGGGTGGGAGAGGGGTGTGGGAGGGTAAGGGGGGGTACGGGGGGTAGGGGGGTGTCAGACCTGATGAACTTTAAGGCAGGGTTCACTCTGCCACGTCTTAAAACTCACCGCACACTTTTATCCTACCGAAACACGCTAAGCTGACAACACACACACACCCCGCAGGAAACAGATCTGTGTGTGTGTGTGTGTGTGTGTGTGTGGTGTGTGTGTGTGTGTGTGTGTGTGTGTGTGTGTGTGTGTGTGTGTGTGTGTGTGTGTGTGTGTGTGTGTGTGTGTGATTTATCACACACACACCTGGTTCAGGAACTGTCATCAGAAGGACGTCAGTGTCATGACTCCTCCTTGGCCTCCGTGTAACCTTTATACAGAAAAAACACCGTGTTTTGTGTGTGTGTGTGTGTGTGTGTGTGTGTGTGTGTGTGTGTGTGTGTGTGTGTGTGTGTGTGCGTGCGTGCGTGCGTGCGTGCGTGCGTGCGTGTGTGTGTGTGTGTGGTCGGAACATCCACTACCTTCGTGTTTGCATCGTTCCATCTTTTCATGCTATTTAAATCCTTAGCTTATCTCTGCTGTTATCAGA
This sequence comes from Benthosema pterotum, assembly GCA_039105355.1. Classification (NCBI taxonomy): domain Eukaryota; kingdom Metazoa; phylum Chordata; class Actinopteri; order Myctophiformes; family Myctophidae; genus Benthosema; species Benthosema pterotum. The sequence continues at coordinate 50,654,542 of CM076974.1, forward strand.
ATCTTTGGACAGCCTGATTGGCTGGCCAAGTCTGACCCCATAGTCTGAAATGCCTATATACTATGTACTGTATATGTCTGACCCCATAGTCTGAAACGCCTATATACTATGTACTGTATATGTCTGACCCCATAGTCTGAAACGCCTATACAGTATGTAATGCATATGTCTGACCCCATACTCTAAAATGCTTATATGCTACATGTCTGACCCCGCAGACTGTATATATTTTTTCACATATTTCGATGCCGTTGTATGCCGTTGTATTTAAAGGCATTCCGTACCGGCAAAGCACTCCTTTAAGCGTCCATTAGGCTCTGGCCTAATTGAACAAGGCTATAGGGTCCATTTGGTTTCATATTTACACTCTCAAAGAGTTACATCTGGTTAACAAATTTTCCATCGTTTAGCCTGGGGACCACCTGGAATCCTCTTTCAGCCAGTGGTCCTTGAGAGGGTTCCAGGTGTTCCCCAGGCTAAATAGTTAACCAGATGTAACTCCGGGCCGCTGGTTGAAAACCACTGAATCAACCAACCAACCAACCAACCAACCAACCAACCAACCAACCAACCAACCAACCAACCAACCAACCAACCAACCATATTGTCCTTCCAGACATGCCTCTGATGGTCCTGCTGTGGGGATGCTGCTACCTGATGTTCATCCAGACCAGTCCAGCTGAAGGTAAGATGATCACAGACACCACCACACTGACTGCATGAAGAACTGACATCAGGGGATGTTTGTTGTCTCCACCGTTGTCACCCCCTGTCCGTCTGTCCGCTCACGTGTCTGTCCGTCCACACACCTGTTGCGTCACCTGCAGGGTGACGTAACAGTTGCCTGCAGGGGTGAAACATAGTCACCATCTTACGGTGGTGAACTCACCATACTGGTGAGTCACCACCAGTGACCGTAACACATAACAGTCACCCTCACAGGGTGACTGTTACGTCACCCTCTGGGGGTGACTGTTACCCTCACAGGGTGACGTGACCTGACGTGAGCCCCAAAGGGACGCAGATCTAGTTCTTATTATTATTACTTGAGCAAGTGCAAGTAATGCAGTCGGTTTGCGGTCTTCAGTAGTCGGGTTGCCTCGCATCCCTCAAACTACTCCGATTGGCCAGTTTAGTTAATGACGTAAGGTGAGATAATTAAAAGATCTTTAGGCCTATAATTACTTTTACTACAGTACATTCACTACATTTATTGAAAGCCATGTCTAATTTGTACTAGTATTTTATTATTATTGTTACAGGATCAATGTAACATTGTACTGTACATATAGAGGCCCGCACACCGTCTATAGTACTTGCAAGTAACTTTTATTGAGGCAACGTTACGTTCAAAGGACCTTCTTCAAGCATCTGATTATTATATTAGCATCTTCAAGCATCTGATTATTTTTGTTACCAAACATGCAGCCACCACTTCAGCTCTGTTAAACATTTTTAAGCCATTTAAAACTATCTGATCTACAAGCTCACATCGTGTCACGATGTGACACATTGTCAGCTTGAGGATGAAATGTACATTTTATATGTTTAACAACTTGTGAAGGAGGAGGTAGTGTGTGTGTGTGTGTGTGTGTTGTGTGCGTGTGTGCGTGTGTGTGTGTGGTGTTACATTACATGGATGGTGTAAATTTGGATCCTCCAGTTTTAAACACGGAGGCGGCCTCGGTGTCTCCTCGTTCGGCTCCTTTCCTAGCCCCTTGCTTCCTCTCCTGGCTGTAGTGATGATTTGGTGACAGATTTCATCTACTATGGATGGATCTATGGATCTATGGATCTATGGGTGGATCTATGGATCTATGGGTGGATCTATGGATCTATGGGTGGATCTATGGATCTATGGATCTATATGGGTCTATGGATGGATCTATGGATCTATGATCTATGGATGGATCTATGATCTATGGATGGATATATGATCTATGGCTCTATGGATCTATGATCTATGGATCTATGGCTCTATAGATCTATGGATGGATCTATGGATCTATGGCTCTATGGATGGATCTATGGATCTATGGATGGATCTATGGACCTATGGCTTTATGGATCTATGGATCTATGGATCTATGGCTCTATGGATCTATGGCTTTATGGATCTATGGATCTATGGCTCTATGGATCTATGGCTCTATGGCTCTATGGATCTATGGATGGATCTATGGATCAATGGCTCTATGGATCTATGGATCTATGGATGGATCTATGGATCTATGGCTCTATGGATCTATGGATGGATCTATGGATCTATGGATCTATGGATGTATGGCTCTATGGATCTATGGATGTATGGATCTATGGATCTATGTATGGCTCTATGGATCTATGGATGGGTCTATGGATGTATGGCTCTATGGATCTATGGATCTATGGATCTATGTATGGCTCTATGGATCTATGGATGTATGGCTCTATGGATCTATGTATGGCTCTATGGATGTATGGATCTATGGATCTATGTAAGGGTCTGTGGATGTATGGATCTATGGATCTATGGGTCTATGGATGTATGGATCTATGGGTCTATATAGCAGCTCTATGGATCTATGGATGGATCTCATCCATTCACTGAAAGACAAAGACAGTCAAATATTCTGGCAACAACAAGGCAATTCAGTGATCTTTACTTTACAGAAAACAAATGTATAGCTATCTAGATCTATATCTATAAGTTGTGTTTCTATCAGACCCACACTCAAATGTTCACAAGAGGTTTAGACAGCTAAAGATCAAACTCACAAACATTGTCCAACATCTCTAGTATAAATGAAGTCAAATGGAGTCCAACGACCAATGGTCCTTGAGAGGAATCCAGTTGGTCCCCACGGACAGTCGTTAAACAAATGGACCCTTATAGATCTGTAACTCTGTAACTATTGGATCTCCTAAATTACTAGCATTTTTTTTTGGAGCAAAAACTTGAAAATCCTTAGTTTTGGAGCAGAGACTAAAGCCAACATCACACGTGTGTGTGTGTGTGTGTGTGTGTGTGTGTGTGTGTGTGTGTGTGTGTGGGTGTGTGTGTGTGTGTGTGTGTGTGTGTGTGTACAGTATCTGAGGTCTGCATCGACATTGTTTCAGGACAGCGTGTAGGAATCATTTCACTGATAGGTGTGTGTGTGTGTGTGTGTGTGTGTGTGTGTGTGTGTGTGTGTGTGTGTGTGTGTGTGTGTGTGCGTGTGTGTGCAGTAGGCGTACAGGAATGCTCCACCATCATGTCTGGATCTGTCCAAATACCTGCGGGAATAATCCACAAACAACCCTGGACATGCACTACTACTGTACACACACACACACACACACACACACACACACACACACACACACACACACACACACACACACACACACACACACACAACACACACACACACACACACACACACACACACACACACACACACACACACACACACACACACAGTATGTTTGCCTGTGCATGTGTGCAAGCACACACACAGTCACACATACGCATAGTTCACAGCTAAGATATAGATAAGATAACTATTTACTATTTACCAAAGAACTAGATTCCTGGTAGTAGTGGTTTCAACCAGTGGCCCAGGGACCACCAGTGGTCCTTGAATTGAATGGACCCGCAAGGGACCATTTGGTTTCATTTTTACGCTCTCAAAGAGTTATGTAAGGGATAACACCCGACGAGCCGGTGATTTGTTTCCTAATTAGTTAGTCTAGTTAGGAAACAAATCACCGGTTCGAAGGGTGTTATCCCGCTTATTATATGGCTTACGTCAGTGGTTTTCAACCAGTGGTCCGAGGACCACCAGTGGTCCTTGAGAGGGTGACGGCAACGGCATGTGCGGATTGATATGAACACAGCTGTTTGCACTTTGGGGACCTTGATTATGCAGCGGTCCAATATAGAGCGGAGTGGTGAATTACAGTGTAATATGTCACCGCTCACATGACCAGAACGCTGGCTTCTGATTGGAGCATTCATTCAAGCCATGTAATGAATCTGGTTAACCAACTTTAAGGACCACTAGTGGTTCTCGGACCACTGGTTGAAAACCACTGATATTACCTTTCATTGGGTGGGCACGATGCACGTTTGGGTGGGCCCTTCCCACCCCTGCCCCCTTCTAGATCCGGCCCTGAGTAAGTAACTGCTAAATTGCAAAAAAAAAAAAAAATAGCGTGTTAGGTTATTCCGTTACCTATAAAAGTAATCTCATTATATAACGGCACTATTGATAATGCAGCTATACGCAATTCCGATAATGACACATCCTGTTGGTTTACTGACTCACAACTGACTCACAACTGACTCACTATAGTCACTACTGACTGATTGCACGCGCCTGACTGCTCTTCCTGATGTGGGATTAGTGTTGGCAGAGAGAGAGAGAGAAAGTAGTGCCCAGGGATATGGATTTAGCAATTGGCATCGGAGTGAGAAAATGGGTTACACAATTGGCAAAGTACAATAGTGAAATTGTGTAACCACCAGCCAAATAGTTGGCAGCCTTGTTTCAATCCATGTGTCCACACTGTGACATGTTACTGTATGTCTGAGGTGCCCACACTTTTTTGACTTGAGAGCTACTTCCAAAATGACTGGTTCAACAAGATCTACACAACAAAAATGTGATTGTTCTGTTAAAAATCCGTTTCAAGGCCCCCTAGAGAGTTTGAGCTTTGAGATAGTGGTGATGGTGTTACTTACTGTTATAGCGTTTAGGAATAATGCACTAAAACAAGGAGTTTTTTTTTCTGTATATGCTGCTACCAATGTTTGAAAACAGTATTTGAGGTTTGAGTTGACAGTTTGTGATGTTGAAATTTGTTTCTTGCACCCAAAACTAAGAACTTTCACATTTTTTGTCCACAATTGGGAACTGGCAAAATGTTGGTCAAAATAACAATTATTCTCCATTTTCTAATTGTGTGGACTCTTAAAAATTACATAATTCAGATGTTTAAATATAATTTAACTCTTGAGAGCGGTAAAATGACCTTATATCTGTTTATTATTCTTATAAATTACAAAATTATACAGTATATGTTTCACTTTACAAAAAAAAAAACTATGGATCTTATTTTTTTTAATGTCCTATATAATTCTTATAAATCACAAAATAAAAATGTTTTTATATACAGTATGTTTCACTTTACAATGAAATATTATGGATCTTATATTAACTTTATTCTCGTATATGAAAGGTGGCACTTTCAAGAATTTGCATATATATTTTTTTCCATATGGGCCGGATGATCGGTACGCCTGGAAATTAGTTTTTGTGTTTTTTAATTGCATTATTGTTTCTGTAATGAATTAATCTCAATTAATCAGTTAAATCAGTTAAGTCACAGCCTATTTTTTCTGATATAGTTTTCGCACCCATACCATTTTCAGTTACAGGACTTTGCATCAATAATAACATCATTTGTTGTTGAAGTTGCAACAGACACGCAGCATGCATAAAGCCAAAGGTCTGACTCAGAGAGTTTTCTGTTTTCAATGATGAAATGCTGTTGGTTTAGTGGTGCCACAGCTGTAGTTAGTTAGTAGCAGTAGTTGTGTTTAAAATCATATTAAATATAGCTAAGTGCTTTAATTTAAAATTAATTTGAAATGCCATCATGTTTGGTGGGGCAGACTGGGCATTTAGGGCTATATAGATCCGCCACTGTTGACCATGTTGAGTTGGAACTCACAAGCACACGTCTGTCGCACCACGTTTACATAATTACCAACAACCCACATTTTATCAAACGCTCTTTATTCAGAGCAACGTGAACAGCGCAAACATCACAAGACACCAGAGGCGGATCTAGGCATGGTCAAGGGGGGGGGGGGGGGGCAATGCAATGCCCCCCCCCCCAAATGCCAGTCTGCCCCACCAATCATGATGTCATGCAAAACAACCCAAATTTCAAAGATATTTCAACTTAAAGTGCTTATAATTACAATGATTATGAAACACTACTACTGTTACAGCTGTAGTTAGTAACCACTAAACCAACAGCATTTCATCACTGAGAACAGAAAACCTCTCTGAGTCAGATCCCCCCCCCCCCCCCCCCCCCCCCCCCCCCCCCCCCCCCCCCCCCCCCCCCCCCCCCCCCCCCCCCAATTGGGAAATGTTACATCCACCCCTGCATCACATGATGCCAGCCAGTACAGTGACCCTGAGTTGACCACTGGATTTGAAACCCTTTTCATTTCAACTTTGCTTCACTTCAGTGGTTTTCAACCTTTTTCCATACCAGGGCCCACTATTTATTCTGCAGTTTAGCCACGGAGGAGGACCACCAGTTGATGTTTAATCTAGTCTCTTTAACTCAAAGCTAAGAATTTTCAAGTTTTTGTCCACAATTTAAGAGAGTTAAATTGGCAAAAATCGAAATAACAATTCTTCAACATTTTCTAATTGTGTAGATTCTTGAAATTTAAGTAATTTAGATGTTTTAAATATATAATTTAAGTCTTGAGAGAGCAAAATTAAACCCTCACGGGTCCATTTGGTTTCATGTTTACACTCTCAAGAGTTAAAATATTCATCATTAAATTATCGCAAGTTTACACAACTAGAGAATGTAGAAGATTAATGCTCATTTATGATCTGTATGTTGGACTGTTTTGTTTCCCAAATCAGTATACTACTATCCCTCTGTCCTCTTCAACACAGAGACTGTGTGTGTGTGTGTGTGTGTGTGTGCGTGTGCGCGTGCACGAGGTTGCAGCAGGGGCGCGGCCACAGCAGTGCACCTGTTGAGCTGAATAACTGACCAATCAGACGCACTTCACCGAAGAGCTCAGCATGCTATTGTGATGGCGGGCCATTGTGTGTGTGTGTGTGTGTGTGTGTGTGTGTGTGTGTGTGTGTGTGGCAGCTGTCCCCTCCATCACAGTGGACAGGGACACACTAGCCGGTGACAAGCCCCTGGGGGTCCCTGGGGGGTCCCTGGGGTCAGGGCTGGCATCTATATACAGATGTCACTGCGTAAACAATCCTCTGACAAGTGTCCGCGTGTCCGTCTGTCTGTCTGTCTGTCTGTCTGTCTGTCTGTCTGTCTGTCTGTCTGTCTGTCTGTCTGTGACACACACACAACACACACACCACACACACACACACACACACACACACACACACACACACACACACACACACACACACACACACTAACACACACACACACACACACCGCCCCCAACGGGACACGCGTGCTTTGTGTGCGTGCGCCGTGCGCGTTCCGAAACACAAAGCTCCCAAAATAACAACAATGCACTGACAGTTAGAAACCACACGCTAACATAATGATTACCATCATTCTCACCTGTGTGGACTGTGTGTGTGTGTGTGTGTGTGTGTGTGTGTGTGTGTGTGTGTGTGTGTGTGTGTGTGTGTGTGTGTGCGTGTGTGTGTGTGCGTGTGTGTGCGTGTGTGTGAAGGCCATGCGAGGCATCTCTGCCCCGCTGGCTGGTACAACACACTACACGCAACGTTTACATGACAACGGTCTCAAGTCCTTAGTTTAGACCAGGGGTTTTCAACCTTTTTCATACCAGGGACCACTATTTATTCAGTATTTGAACCACGGAGGAGGACCACCTTTTGATGACATTTTAGCCCCACGGACCCCAAAACTAAATATTTAGATTTTGTTTTTTGTCCACAATTCCAGGCTGGATTTGGGGAAACAAAACAGTCCAACATACAGATCACAAATGACCATTAATCTTCTACATTCTCTAGTTAACTGATGGTCCCCAGACCACCAGTGGTTAAATGATGGAAAGTAACCAGATGTAACTCTTGAGAGTGTAAAAAAATGGACCCTTTTTGGTAACATTTTTACGCTCTCAAGAGTTAAAATATGCATCATCTTATCATATAGTATATGATCAACTCTACAAATGACGAGTATTTGGAATTATATGCTTTATTTGATTGTCATTAATTTGATAAATAAGAAATATGAAAATTGGGTTAAATTGTTGGCATTATGAGAATAGTGGCATGGCCAATAAGAGAGTTAATTAGCACCACTTGATTAAGAAGTTTAATTACACTGTTTTGTTGGTTTTGTTTGTCAAAATACTGCCAACAAAACAGTTTAGGTCTTTGGTGTGAAAATGCAATCAAATGATGGTCCGTGCCGGCTCAAATGCTGAATAAATGGTGGTCCCTGGAGTCAAAAAAGGTTGAAAACCACACCTGAACTAGAATCATACACTTCTTCAATTCAGCCTGATAACTGTCAGTCAATCTTTCTGACACAAGCAAATTAATAAATAACCTCCATAAAACAGAACAGACAGATGATAGACAGCTTGGACGGAGCGTGTAGCGTAGTGTTTAGTACATCATGAACCATAAAAGATGTGTGCGGTTTAGAGAGGCAGTCATTAGTGTAAAATAAACACCAGCGCGTGCCTGGAAGGGTTGTCCTAACTCACTGCCTGTCTCAATGTCTTGGAAGCGGCTATTCTGGGAACCATTAAGGATCTATTGTTCTGGATAAGTGTGTGTGTGTGTGCGTGTGTGTGTGTGTGTGTGTGTGTGTGTGTGTGTGTGTGTGTTGGGGGGGGGGGGGGTTTAATGCCCAGCTGGCCGGTGTTTGATGTCGGTACGGCTGCTATAGCGGGGGATTGAGCACGAGTTCCAACAACACAACCTGATACGACACTGACGAACATGCACTTGAAATGAAATGCACTTATCATCAAAGAGAGTCCCCAAGTCCACTAGTTCAGGTGCTTTTTGTTTCCACCATCAGGCCCGGATGTAACATTTCCCAAATGGGGGGGGGGGCTAGGGTGACCAGATCCAAACTGTTCATTTGAGGGACAGAAGTGTTGCATGTGTGGGACAAGTGGAGTGTGGAAACGGGACAAAATGTCCCGTTCAAGATTCCATTTCACACAGCAAAAACAGCTGATCTAAAATCAAAAATAGCTGCTCTACGATCTCAAAACGCGTCGCGCTGCGACGCGTTTTGAGATCGTAGAGCAGCTATTTTTGATACGACAGTATGCGATGTGGCCTCTCTAGAGTGAGTGTGGAAATATAGTGGTACCACATGTGGGAATTATTAAAAAAAAAAACATAGCAAGAAATGATGAAATCCAACTATTAGGGCACTACAAATTATTAGGGCATTTTGAACACTGTATGTCTGTCAGTCACAATGTGGGACAGAGACTCAATTTGTGGGACGCTTCAACAATCTTGAAAATGAGGGACTGTCCCACGCAAAGAGGGACATCTGGTCACCCTAGGGGGGGAAGGTGAAAATGGTATGGGGGAGGCGCT
>CM076974.1:50666340-50678840 GCA_039105355.1 Benthosema pterotum
ATTTTTTATGTTATATCTATGCTGGTTAAGTCTGTCTGCTATTGTGTTTCTGGTTTCCCCTACATATTGTAGATTACCTTTGTTACATGTGATTAGATAGACACAGTTTTTTTGTGGTTGCTGTTATATTTTGTTTTACCCCTATTAAGGTGTTCGTTGATCTATTTTTCACTAGTAGTCTGGGTTTAAAGTAATCCGGTCTTTTACACTAGTGCAGGGGTTTTCAACAGGTGGTCCGGGGACCACCAGTTGGTTAACCAGATGTAACTCTTGAGAGCGTAAAAATGAAACCAAATGGACCCGCCAGGGTCCATTTGGTTTCATTTTTACGCTCTCAAGAGTTAAAATATTCAGCATCTGAATTAGCCCAAGTCTACACAAGAAGATTAATGGTCATTTTGACCTGTATATTTGCCTGTTTTGTTTCCCAACTCCATATCGTGGACGAAAGCAAAAGAAATCTTTAGTTTTGGGGGCCTGTGGGGCTAAAACGTCCCCAAATGGTGGTCCGTGACTCAAATGCTGAATAAACAGTGGTCCCTGGTACCAAAAAGGTTGAAAACCCCTGCACTAGTGAGAACTGAATAGGGTTGTTTCACTGTATTTACAAGTACCATTGAGTGTACCTAAGTGTACCTAATCCACTGTACTGATTCAGGGTGTTTTCAACAGGTGGTCCGGGGACCACCAGTGGTCCCTGAGAGGGTTCCAGGTGGTCCCCAGCTAAGTTGGTTAACCAGATGTAACTCTTGAGAACGTAAAAATGAAACCAAATGGACCCTTGCGGGTCCATTTGGTTTCATTTTTACACTCTCAAGAGTTAAAATATTCATCTGAATTAGCCATTTTGGAATGTATGTTTTGCTTGTTTTGTTTCCCAAATCCAGCCTGGAATTGTGGACAAAAGCAAAAATGAATCTTTAGATTTGGGGTCTGTGGGGCTAAAATGTCCTCAAATGGTGGTCCGTGGCTCAAATCCTGAATAAATGGTGGTCCCTGGGATGAAAAAGGTTGAAAACCCCTACACTGTACTGATTCATGTTGTTTAGTACTGAAGGATTCAGAGTGTTTGTCTGAGTGCCTACATAGTCAATTCCATTCCATCTTATTAAACAGGACTCCACTATCATGTACTATGAGTCCCAGAGGAGATGGAACCACAAACCTCCCAAAACAAGCAGCTCAGGGCAGAGTTTACCCAGCAGACATTTACATTCCTCAACTCCTGACACCAGCATTCCATACGCACCACGCACGCACGCACGCACGCACGCACGCACGCACACGCACACGCACACGCACACGCACGCACGCACGCACGCACGCACACACGCACGCACACACAGACTCTAAATGTGACACTTGCAACAATGCTGAACTAAATGATGAGTTATGCTGCTGTTTGTTTCAATGAGTTATTCAATGCATGCACACACATGCGCGCGCGCACACACACACACACACACACACACACACACACACACACACACACACACACACACACACACACACACACACACACACACACACACACCAATATGCACATGATGTCGTTGAATCTATTCTATTGTCTCCATAGTCTCTTTTGCAATCTCATTCATTCTTTACTTAAAAAAATAAATCTTTACTCTACTATACTACTATATTCTTTGCTGCTGTGTTGTCTGAAGTAAGCCCAACCAAAATACGTTGTACTCTTATGTACTGGAGCTGTATATATTATACAACAGTTCAATTTAAACTAGAGTATCTGGAATAGGACAGAGTAGCAACACTCCCCACTGAATGACTACGGCTGAACAGAGACAGCTATTGGCTGAAAAGCATCACATGACGCCTAGTAAGGAGGGATTCTAGTTCCAAACAAACCACTCTGTCCATCCAGCTCCTTTGACAGCAGATCACACGTCTGCAGTTAAATCGGTATAATTATGGCATTTTAGGACATTTTAACAATTTTAATAATTTGTTATAGAACTGGCTTTAGTTAATGTATATTATAATAACTATATGTAGGACTATGTTTGGAACTTCCAGAGCTCCAGCCACACACTAGTTCAGACAAGCAGTTCTGGAACGATATTACTGTATTGTTGTGTAACTGCAATATTACACTTTACAACCTTGAGGCTTGTACCTGTATGTGTTGTCATATGTACATGATTGTGTATTACAACGTATTATGATATTAACCTGCTGTATGTTGTGTCTTAGAGGTTATAACTGTACCTGTATGTTGTGTCTTACAGGTTATAACTGTACCTGTATGTTGTGTCTTACAGGTTATAACTGTACCTGCAACATGAGCAACAGTCGCTGTGATGAGACTGGAGTGTGTCGGTAAGAGAACTAATAAAAAAAACTGCACTCTTTCTAGAGCAGTGGTTTTCAACCTTTTTCATCCCAGACCCAGGGCCCACCATTTATTCAGCATTTGAGCCCCCAAACAAAAAGATTTTTCTTTGCTTCTGTCCATGACCATTAATCTTCTAGTTGTGTTTCGGACTGATTCGTATGATGGATATTTTAACTCTTGAGAGTTACATCTGGTTAAACAACTTAGCTGAGGACCACCTGGAACCCTCTCAAGGACCACTGGTGGTTCTCGGACCACCTGTTCTAGAGAGATAAAACAAAACAAGAACTGCATAGTATGAACACGCACCGTCACAGGTCTGTAACACTGCAGTGTCTCTTTACTTGCGTGAACGGAGCGGGCACAAGTTAGGCGATCGGTGTGCGTCTGTCAGTGGCCCCTCGAAGTACTCTGAATGGCTCGCTGATGATTCAGGGCCAAGGGGAGAAGGTCTGTTGGAGAAAGAAACACATTTGATTAGAGTGGCTGTTCTATGTATATTTTTGTTTCGCCTGCTCCACTCACCCACAAGTAGGCCATGGCCTAGCTCAAGTTTGCACTCTACCCAGTGCTGGTCTAGTTCTTAGTCAAAGTTAGTACTAAGTTTGTGTCAGTTGATTAATCATTAAACTATGGATATAATCACAGTCACATTGAGACAATAAGACAGTGGTTTTCAACCATTTTCATGTTCTCAGACATTTTTGTTCACACTGAATTGATTTGATAAGCAGAGATAACAGGCAAACACTGATCAAAATAGCAAGATTCTACAACATCCGTGATTTTCAACCACAGGGCCGGCTATTTATTCAGCATTTGAGCCACAGAGGACCACGTCCACCAGAGGACCACAGAGCACCAAAATGACCATTAATCTTCTACATTCTCTAGTTGTGTAGACTTGGGGCTAATTCACATGATGAATATTTGAACTCTTGACAGTGTAAACATTTTCACACTCTCAAGTGTGAAACTCTCACACTCTGGTTAACCAACTTTCCATCATTTAGCCTGGGGACCACCTGGAACAACTGTAGTCTTGCTGGAAACCCTCTCAAGGACCACTGGTGGTCCCCAGACCAATGGTTGAAAACCGCTGCTCTACATTCTCTAATTGTGTGGCGTTAAAAATAAGCCAAAAGGACCATCACGGGTCCATTTGGTTTCATTTTTAACGCTCTCAACGGGTCCAGTTGGTTCTCAACACTCATTGGTTAATGGTTAGTGATCCCCGTTTAGCTGGACCCACCCACCAAGGACACAATGATTGACAGATGTCAACATAGCATCTTGTATGTGGTTATAGGTGTTTACTATGTGTGTGTGTGTGTGTGTGTGTGTGTGTGTGTGTGTGTGTGTGTGTGTGTGTGTGTGTGTGTGTGTGTGTGTGTGTGTGTGTGTGTGTGTGTGTGTGTGTGTGTGTATCAGTGTGTTTATGAAGCCATCAGGACTCAGGCATGTGTATTGGCTCAGACCCACATATCTGAGATGTTCCAACAGTCCATCAATCTCTGTGCTGGAGAGGAGTGCGTGGGCGCCACCTAGTGGCACATTTAAAATAACATGCAACTATAGGCTGTCTCCAGCCATGACATCACTAAAAGCAGTGGTGTTGTTCAACCAGTGGTCCCTGAGAGGATTTCACGTGGTCCCCAGCCAGGCTAAATGATGGAAAGTTGGTTAACCAGATGTAACTCTATGAGAGCGTAAAAATGAAACCAAATGGACCCTTGCGGGTCCATTTGGTTTCATGTTTACACTCTCAAGAGTTAAAATATTCACCATGTGAATTAGCCCCAAGTCTACACAACTAGAGAATGTAGAAGATTAATGGTCATTTTGATCTGTATGTTGGACTGTTTGGTTTCCCAAATTCAGCTTGGAATTGTGGGCAAAAGAAATATTTTAGTTATGGGTCTATGGGGCTAAAATGTCATCAAATGGTGGCTCTCCATGGCTCAAATACTGAACACATAGTGGGCCCTGGTATGAAAAAGTTTGAAAACCACTTCACTATAGAGAATGGCACTTTTATGAAAATAAATAATCGGTTTCTATAACATCAAAGTGGTTCTCAGCGTTCATCTTGTCAAAGAACCTCCAAAATGATATCAAATTGACGGCCGACTCACATGTGAAAAAAATGTTGTTCCACGGACCCCCAGAAGCAAAGATTTGACTTAAAAACATTCAAAGAATGTATTAAAAGATTTGCTCCACATTTTCACATTTTTCATTTTATTATTTCACTATCAGATCTTATGCTTTTTAATGATTTGTTGTGAATCACTTTGAGCTGCATTTCATGGCATGTGCTATAAAAAATATGTTTTATTACTATTACTATGCAAGTCAGGCAGAAATGTCTGTGCATCACACTCGATATACTGTAAGTCAATATTATTGTTATTATCATAAAGGATTGTTTTCATGGGTTAGGGTTAACCACTTTATCCTGTGTGTGTGTGTGTGTGTGTGTGTGTGTGTGTGTGTGTGTGCGTGCGTGCGTGCGTGCGTGCGTGCGTGCGTGCGTGCGTGCGTGCGTGCGTGTGTGTGTGCGTTAGGTGTGACCCCGGCTGGGAAGGTGACCAGTGTGAGGTGTGTGTGCGCATGCCCGGCTGCGTGCACGGATCCTGTCATCAGCCCTGGCAGTGCACGTGTCAACCAGGATGGACTGGACGCTTCTGTGACAAAGGTGATCACATGACCACAGCCAGCAGATCAGGGGCGGATCTAGGCATGGGCATGGGGGGGCATTGCCCCCCCATGCCCATGCCTAGATCCGTCCCTGAAAATGAGTTACTGTTTTAAATCACGTTGTTGTTTCTGAAATTAATCATATGTAGTTAACATATATACCTGTGTGTGTGTGTGTTTGTTCCTCCCAGACATCCATGTGTGCTCCAGAGAGCGTCCGTGCGTGAACGGAGCGACATGCGTCACCGACGACACCGGAGAATACTCCTGTCTGTGTCCTCATGGTTACCATGGAAACCACTGTCAGCTGAGGACCGGACCCTGTCATCAGAGACGGTCAGTTACACACACACGCACACACACACACGCTCATGCAACTGCACCCATTTTTCCAAATGAACATCAAATATCTAAATACTGAATGAAGTAGTTTTCTCCTTGTAATGTGGCCTCCTTCCTCGTTTCTGCCAATGACTATCTAATAAGGACAGGATGCCAAGACACCTATGGGGGAGTCCACATTGGTTCATGGGAGGAAACAGACATGCTCAGTACATTCCAGGAAGTATGACGCTTGCAAACCATGCATGCCATTGGTCTCTTGGATGGTTTGCCAAGCGTCAAACTTCCTGGTCTGTACTGAGCATGTCTGTTTCCTCCCATGAACCAATGTGGACTCCCCCATAGGTGTCCTGGCTTCTTGTCCTTATTAGATAGTCATTGGTTTATGCCAAGGCTAATCTAAGCAGGATAGGAAGGTAAGTAGGCGGAGTCTCCTACAGTGGCGTCCACATTGATCCATGGAAGGAAACAGACATGCACACTACAGTTTGCCAGCGTCAAACTTCTTGGTCTGTACTGTGCATGTCCGTTTCCTTCCATGGATCAATGTGGACGCCACCGTACATGGCCTACTTTCTACTTCGCTTCCTAGCCTTCTTAGATTAGCCTTGGTTTATGCCTAGAACCGACCCTGTATCAACAGCGTCAGTAGATACCCCCTAGTAGATACCCTCACATGTTCTCCCCGTGGCCCGTAGGGTAGATAGATACCATAGGGCTGGGACGATATTGGTACCTCACGATACGATATAGGTGGCGATATTAGGCCTTCGATAATGGATATATCATGATATTTGATATATTGCGATATTTGCGATATATTGATATATTGCATGAAATTCATCAACGATATATCATGATACTGTAACTGCAGCTGAAAAACAAAAACTAAAAACAATAAATGAATGAATAAAAAACTAAAAGGTAAAAATCAGAACTTACTAATGTATATCCTCAGTTATTAATCTTAGCTTTTATTTGTCTCAACTGATTCTCATACCAGGCTTTTTGTTTTTATCTTGTGTTTGTTTTTTGGGGAATGAAGCAGCTATAGGAGTCAGTTAACATTTTAGTTCTGCGACCCGTTTTTCCTCCTGGAATTATCACTCAGCAAATATCACAATATTTGCTGAGGAATATACAATATATATTGCGGGAGGAAGTATACGATATTATCACGATAACGATATTTCAGCACATCCCTAATAGATACCCTCATATGTTCTCCACACCAAAGTTTCCTTCATTACCTCTAAGGTCTGTCCGTGTCTCTCCCCAGGTCTCCGTGTCGTAACGGCGGTCAGTGTGAGGACGACGGTGGGTTCGCGACCTCGCTGCGGTGCCGCTGCCTGGCGGGGTTCAGCGGGTCGCGGTGTGAGGTGGACCTGGACGACTGTGCCATGTCCCCCTGCGCCAACGGAGCCACCTGCCTGGACGGGGTCAACCGCTTCTCCTGCGTCTGTCCGACCGGATTCAGCGGACGGTTCTGTACGGTCAACCAGGACGACTGCGCCAGCGCTCCCTGCCTCCACGGGGGGCGCTGTCTGGACCGACCGGGGACCTTCAGGTGTCTGTGTAGACCAGGATACACGGGGACCACCTGTCAGGATCTGGAGCTGGACTGGAAGGTTGGTCTGGTTTATTGTTAGGAGCAGACCACAGACTAAATATATTAGTTCATATTAAAGATGGAGTGCCGTGTTTTTTACCCTAAAACGTGATCATCGGCTATTATTATTATTATATGAAGAGTAAGATTTGTTTTTTGTTTTTTTTTAGTGTACAGTGTTTATTAAACCGTAATTTTTATGATTCCACCCTACCAGTTCATTAAGTATGCCTGGTTTGCCTGGTGGGTGGTGATGGGTGGAGATCCACCTGAACTGAAGCCACACTATATTGAAGTTTTTTTCATTGGCACGTTTGCCTGGAAAGGTTCAGCCCCCAGGAAGAAAGCTTAAATACAGGGAAGGGAAGACATCATTGCACATAAAAAACACACCAAGGGGTCTATTTACATACTGTCACGAAAAATACAAAATACCCTCTCTTTAAAGAGGGGATGCCGTGATTTTTTTTTTTTTTTCCAATTTTGTACATGTTTGAGAGGTGACAGTATGTAAATAGACCCAGGTGTGTTTTTTTATGTGCAATGATGTCTTCCCTTTGTATTTAGGGTTTCCTCCTAGGGTTTACTGTTTGTGCACTCGTTAACAAAACCGTTATCACATTGTTAACACCTTTAACCACATCTCTTTAACGACATCTTTAACCACATGTACGCTATGTGCTTTATCTGTTGTTGTTGTGCATTCTGTCGTGTATGTTTTGTTCTGTCCCAACTATAACTCTGTCTTGTTTATGTTTACATTACTCTGTTTTGTTGCTGTTGTTTTTTGTTTGTTTGTTTTTTATTTTTATTTTTTTATCCGTAATTTCCAGCTTTCAACAAATGAAAAGGTCAAGGTCAAGAAAGTCTAACTAACCTGTAAATCCCTCCATTATCAACTCACAGATACATCCAGGCGACGAAGCACAAGGTGCACAGGGACGCACCGGAGTGACGGCGGGACAGCCGGGTCACAGGAACTCCTCCACCAATGGACAGCGAGATCACTGGAGCACCACCAGGAACTCCACACGCACCAGCAGCAGCAGCAGCAGCAGCAGCACTAGTATAAGTAGTAGCAGTAGTATTAGCAGTATTAGCAGCAGCAGTCATGGCGACAGACTGCTGAAGATCTCAGTGAAGGAGGTTCTGACAGAGAGGGGGTCCCCGGGTCTCTCCGAGGCCCAGCTGGCCACCATGCTGGTCCTGGGAGCCATGACCCTACTGGTGGTCCTTCTCACAGCCGGACTGGTGCTGCGTGGGCTGTGGTACCGCGGGAGAGGGGGAGGGGCTAGCAGGGCGTCGTCACGGCAACGCAAAGAAGAAGAAGAACAACAACAACAGCAGAGCGAAGCGTCGCTCAGAGAACACGAGTACAAGATCTGCTTCCTGTCGCCGCCGCCGGGACAGGAAGTGGAGAAGAAGAGACTCAACACCGAGGTCATATAGGCGAGTGCTGATTGGCTGCTTTACGTCCCCGAGGAAGGAAGGAAGGAAGGAAGGAACACGCTGCTGTGATTGGGCCAGAGCACCTATACCGGTGCGCTGAGGACGAGCCGTGATTGGTCCAGTAGACACTTTGAGTGACAGTTGCGGGGGAGGGAACATGAGTTTCTTCTCTAATGTCCAAGACGTCGCGTCACATCTCCATATACGGTGCTGAGTCGGCTGAGCCGTCGCAGCGTTCGACGCAACACTGGAAGAAAATGTGTCAAAAAGTGCAGCTACAGTTCAGGTGACCTGAGAGAGTCTAAAGGCTCAAACGGGTGAAGCGAATTTGGCTAAAGTTAGAGTTTTCACCTTAAGGCCCAACCGTCTGGGCACCCAGCCTGACGACGCCGCGCCGCAGGTTCGACTCCCAAGTCCAGCAGCCTTTGTCGCATGTCAATGAAGGCATTAAAAGCCTAAAGAGTTTTCACCTCACTTCACCCTGGAGTATGTTTGGTCCTTTAGACTGCTGGATATCAGAGCCATCAGAGATCTGCTCCAACTACTAACTGGAAAGAAAAAAAAAAATATCAGAACAAACCTAAGACAGTTTAGTTCAGTATTATCTGTTCTGTGCTTTCTGCTGCCAAACCCACACAGTGTATTCTGTGAAAACAATCATTAATCAGGTGCCAAGAAGAACTGACCATCAGAACATTACAATAACCACACACAACTGAATCTGAACCTCCATCCGGGATTAAACGACATAACTGAGCCATGCAGGCTGTGGAAAATAACCATAAACCTGTAGTACAACCTCCAGGGTCCTGCCTAGAGCCTGTTGAGCCAGACAGACTGACCACACTCCTGTTATGCACTTGTGTTTGTGTTCATTAATAGAGGTTAAAAGGATCCCTGGCTAATAAGACAAATATGCCTTAAAACACTATACTTGCCTTCTATAACTAAAACATGCAGATAAAAACACCTTCAATACTTTATTTCCTTCATAAATAGAGAATCTTTCACTCAATAGGAGGTGCTCCGGTCGCAGGATGATGATGTCACATGAGCATGTTCGTCCATATATTCTATACAGCTAGATCACACGTGACATCATCATCCTGCGCCAGGAGCAGTTCCTGTTGAGTGAAATATTCTCTATTTATGAAAGAAATAAGATGCCATTGGTGTTTTTTATTTGTTTATTTTAGTTATATAGGGAAAGTATAATGTTTTAAGCAATGTTTATCTCATTAGACAGGGATCCTTTTAACAGTTTAACCATTTATGTCGGTTTTGCTTCAAGTAGGAGCTGCTTGACGTTTAAAACAGTGAGCCAATAGGCAGGCAGCAGGCGAGGACTAGAGTTAGTTTTTAGACAGTTTTACTGAGGTTAGGTTTAGGGATAACTGCTGGTCCTGAGGTTGCCAGGTTTTCCCGAGGCAAGTGCTCTGGTATTCTCATAACGTCCTGAGGTTGCCAGGTTTCCCCGAGGCGAGTCTTCTGGTATTCTCATAACGTCAGACCACGTCAGAACATTCACTGCCTTTTCTTCAATACGATTTGGAGAAGGAAAAAAAAAAAAACATGAAAATCATTGTATATTATATACAGTATATGATTTAATGTAGTTTTTACTGTTTTCTATAATGTTTTTATTTTTTATTTTTCTATAGATCTGTATATGCACTGAAGACACAGACACATGTATGTAGTGTTTATGTGTGAACCACTAAATATTATAATATATTGGTGTAATTTATTTTTATTTTTTTGTGGAAGGTGAATAATGTGACGTTCCTATGGAGGAATATTGATATTTTTTATACGATTTTATGTACAATAAAAGTATGTTTCTGATAAATGCTGGGAGTCTTATTCAGGGGCGGATCTAGGCATGGGCATGGGGGGCAATGCCCCCCTAAATGGCCAGTCTGCCCCACCAAACATGATGGCATGCAAAACAACTCAAGATATTTCAAATTAGTGCGTATATTTAAAAGTATGTGAAACACTACTACTACTACTACTACTACTACTACTAACTAACTACAGCTGTGTCACCACTAAACCAACAGCATTTCATCATTGAAAACAGAAAACTCTCTGAGTCAGACCTTTAGCTTTATGCATGCTGCGTGTCTGTTGCAACTTCAACAACAACTGATGTTATTATTGATGCTTTACTTGACTAATAAAAAGTCCTGTAACTGAAAATGGTATGGGAGCGCCCCCATACCATTTCCTCGTGCCAGAACAACATACCCAAAATGTGTCTCACACACACAGTAAACTTCCTCGCAAAGAGCAAAGGAGCACAACTAGACACAACAGGACTTGGCAAAGTGACATGGAATGTTTGTAATGTAGCTCACCGCTCAAAGTGATGGGTCAAAAGCGGAGAACCAATTTCGCGTAGCAACAAACGTAGCAGTAGTAACGTAGCAACAAACGTAGTAACGTAGCAACAAATCATGCGACTTTGACTTTTTGACTTTGTTCCGGCGGGCGGGTCTTTCCTGCTGCCTGGCCACTGTCCGAAATTCAGACAGGAACTAGGCGAAGTTCCCATTGAAACAGGGCCTACAGACTGCAGATTGCACATTCCAACTTTCGGCTGGGGGTGTGACGTCACGTCCTCCTTTTTTGAATGGGTTTCAATGGGAACTTCCGGCTAGTTCCTGTCTGAATTTCGGCCGCGGGCGGGTCTTTCCTGCTGCCTGAGCACTGTCCGAAATTCAGACAGGAACTAGACGGAAGTTCCCATTGAAACCCATTCAAAAAAGGAGGATGTGACACCCCCGGCCGAAAGTTGGAATGTGCAATCCCTAGTGTAGAGCCACCCGAAGGGAAGGAAGGAGGGAGGAAGGAAGGAGGGAAGGAAGGAATGAAGGAAGAAAGAAAAAAAGAAAGAAAAGTCAAAGTTTTCAAATTGAGTTCCAACATCAAATGTTCTGTGGTGTTGATATGAAAAGTGGTGAAACCCAAAGAAGACATTAATTAGTTTTATTTAATTACCTTCTTTTCTCCATCCATTTCTTGTGCTTCTCCTAAAAGAAAACACACAACACCTTCAGACAAATACTACTAATAATGAAAAAATAAAAAAATAAAAATAATAAGGACGCATGTCTCCGGGTTTTAACTTTAAAATACTTTTTATTTGCTTTTAAAATAAACATTGGTTTTACAAATTCAGAAAATAAAATCATTAGTAGATTATTAACAGTCTTTTTTTTCTCGTAGGATTTTCTTTTAATACATGTACAGTATATATACGTTTAAATCTTTTTTTGTGTGTGTGGTGTTGAAAACAAGAGCTGAGACAGAAGGAGAAGGTTGTGTGTGTGGAAAGAACCAGAGCTTTCTACCTGATGGGAAATCAATATGACAATGTATCGCGATTCTTAATGATATCAATATCGAATCACCAGGTTCAGGTTCATCGATGTACAGTCTATTCATTAATCTGTTTATATCAGAAAGACTGGCTGATGTTATCAGGCTGCACTGATGTGAATGATTGAAGTTTTTGTTATTTATATTGTTTAAAGTTGCTTTAAAATGTTCTAGTTGATTGAACTTGTCATGGTCCATATTGTTCAGAATTCCGCTCATTTTCAACATTTTACTGTACTGTATTTTACTTGACGATGACACCATCAAGTTGTGTTTGTGTTGTGCATTAATGATTTTTTCTTTTAGAACCCTTTTCTCTGAGGGTGTACAAATGCACACTGTACACTTTTTGGGGGAAAAAAATACTTTTCATATAACATTAATACCTGATGACCATGTTTTAGCGTAGAAAAAAATCATGGCACCCCATCTTTAATTGTTCTGTACTTCTGTATGAACTCATTTTAAAGGTACAGACTGAAGTCCGCAAAAGTCCTGAAAACTAAACTAGGACTAAAACCTAAACTTAACCCTATAACCTCTGAAATAACTGAAGGCCTAAACCCGAGGCTAAACCTGAACCACCAACCAAACCCATCGGGTAGAAAGCAATGGAACAGACTCAGTGTCAATCATCATAATCATCATAATGCGAACTCA
>CM076974.1:50683840-50793840 GCA_039105355.1 Benthosema pterotum
GAGCGTGTAACGCCGGTCGTTTATCGTGCGGCGTCCGGTGATTTGTGTTGTGCGCGTGCTCGTTTAGTGCACACGCAGTCACACGTGCAATGTTTTTGAAAGCTCAATCCAGTGAGCTTTTTTAAAACGCCGGGCGCTAATCGACGGGCGATTTTCTTTATGTCGGCACTGCAGAGCAGGGGCGGATTGGCACATATTTTCCCACCGGGACAGGGGGTGGGGCAGCTGGTTAACCAGATGTAACTCTTTGAGAGCGTAAAAATTAAACCAAATGGACCCTTGCGGGTCCATTTGGTTTCATTTTTACACCCTCAAGAGTTAAAATATTCATCATGTGAATTAGCCCAACTTAGTCTACACAACTAGAGAATGTAGAAGATTAATGGTCATTTTGATCTGTATGTTCCAGGCGAGCATCTAGCACATTCTAGTGCATTTTGGAAGTGCCACTAGTGCATTTTGGATTTTGTCCAGGCCACTAGGTGGCGCAGGCCACCGGGAAAACTCCCTGTACTCCAGATGGCCAATCCGCCCCTGCTGCAGAGAGAATCGAAAATCGCCGCGTTTATGCGGGCGTTTACCGTTGCCTTAATCAAGAACCATAGAAGATACAATACCAATTGGTATAAAGGTGGAGAAAATCATTTACAAAGTTTTCCCAACTTACAGTATGCGTGTCAGAGTGTACATCGGTCCATGTGGTTCCATTTTGAACTCTGTCTTATATAAGACATTATTCATGACTCCACCCATCACCACGCAACATCCCAGCTGTCAATCAGCGTGGGGAGGCGGGGCTACAGGGAGCCAATGGGAGAAGACATGAGGGAGAAGGCAGTTAGTATACTGACAACGTGTCACAACAGTGACTGGGACTGTTTTGTGGGGTGAGTTCTAGCCTGGCTAATAACCCAGACTGACCTGTCATGTACGAGTCTGGAATAGGCGTGGGTCCATGTTTTTTTTTGCATACTGTGTTCCAATTGGCTACCCCAGGACTCTGGACTAGGAAGTGGGCGTACAGTTGAGCTATTCCAGACCCTAATCCACTGATAGGCCATCTGTTTCGCCAACAGTTGATCTGGTCTGGCTTGTTAGGTGTTGTGTATTTTTTCAAGGGGTAATAGCAAGTAGATTACCTTAAATCTTAAAAGCCATTATATAAACACGCAACGTTTCAAAAACGGAAAACAAAAGAAATAAAACGAGTAAAATCAGTCAATCAAAACAAACCATGGCGTTTCTTTTGTGAGCTCTTCCAAGAAAATGCTGCGTGACAAAAAACTGAAATGAACTGACAAGCAGGTGATTCATAACTGTTTGACAACAGATTTCAAAACCCACCTAGAGAGGTCAAAAACACTTATCAATACAAGAACAGACTTATCAATACTAGAATCAATACGTTTTAACAGTGCGTGGATCTGAAGGCGGTCTACACCGGACACACTGTTCACAAGGCCCACCCACCTACCCACATATCGGCGGGGGTCCACGGACCACCAGCGCACTAGCATCCATATTATTGTCGTAATAATATCAGAACATTCTGTTTAATAATAATAATAAAAAAGTAAATCAGACAACCGTTCTGCGAAAACAAGCAAACATTCGTCGATAAAGAGCTGAACATTCTGCGGAAAAAAAAAAAACTAGAGGAACATCGGCCGAGTGTCGGCGAACATTCAGAGAAAAAGAGGCAAAAAGAGGTGTAGACTCAGGGCTCCATTTTTGTTACAATCTAAACCCCTTTATCCCAAACCCCTTATAATTCAGGGGTTGACACTAAGGTCTCGGAGGCACTTGCCCATCGGGCAAGTGCAAGTCAGGTTCTACTTGCCCTCAGCTCATGGTCACTTGCCCACCAACAATATATTGTAAATTTTGCAGATGTAACTCTTGAGAACGTAAAAATGAAACCAAATGGACCCTTGCGGGTCCATTTGGTTTCATTTTTACACTCTCAAGAGTTAAAATTAATCATCTTAATTAGCCCAGGTCTTCACAACTAGAGAATGTAGAAGATTAATGGTCATTTTGATGTGTATGTTAATTTGCCTGTTTTGTTTCCCAAATCCAGCCTGGAATTGTGGATAGCTAGAAAGCAGGGAAAGACACAGAGGCAGAGTGCAATGACTGCCTTCAAGACAAATTTATCTTGTGTTGTGTTATAGTGCACTAAGTTGCACACTTGCCCGATCGGGCAACCAAGTAGCAGTCTTCACTTGCCCCACCATTTTTTTTTTACTTGCCCCGGGCAAGCGGGCAAGTGTTAGTGTCAAGCCCTGTTTAATTGTCTTACTATTTTGAAAAACATTTTGGAATAGTTCAATGTGCCAATTTATTGACATGTGGTGAGCTTGTAGTCTGGCCATTTTAACTATTGAAACATGTCTTTTTTTAAATAGTTTAAAAAGGCAAAAGAAGTTGAGGGATAAGGGGTTTAGCGGTGATGAAAATCTAGGCCAGGGGTCGGCAACCCAAGATGTTGAAAGAGCCATTTTTGACCCAAAATTAAATTGCAAAATCTGTCTGGAGCCGCATTTTATTATTTTTTTTCCTGAGAGTGTGCAAATGGAACCAAATGGACCCGCCCGGGTCCATTTGGTTCCATTTGCAAACTCTCAGAAAAAAAGGTCCTCAAAGAAAAATCGTTAACATGGTGAAACACAACCTTTCTTCAGAAATGGAGTTTCTAAAGTTTTACGGAACTCTATTTCTAGCCCATACAACATCTCTAAGGTATCTTAATGACATAGTAAACTGAGTAAACCTTTGAAAATGGGTGGTTCAGATTGAAAGCTCCACCTCTGATAACTGCTGGGCTTTTTTTTGACATGGCCAAGTGCTACTTTAACTGGCAACTGTCAGACAGCGCAACGCGTTTTGGGTGACTGAAATGTTTATATTATTTTGGTGTGGATCACCCCAGTGTGTGTATGTAATAATGCTACAGCCACTGAGCCACTAGGGCTGTGTACTAGAGCCGCATGCGGCTCCTGAGCCGCAGGTTGCTGACCCCTGATCTAGGCCTAGATGTGCTGCCTGGAGACAGAGGACAGCCAATCAACAATCAGATAATAATAATAACAATAAACACGATCAGGAGGTCGGTAAACAATCGACGACAACAACAACAGAGTCCATCGTGTGTCGGTTTCATTTAAGACTTGACAATTGGTGTCTGTTCTGTTGCCCCCCACCACCACTGTAGAGTGTGTGCATGAGCACATCTTGTTACTTGGTTCCAAATGCTTACTGAATGCTCCTTTAACGTGCATATGGTTCATTTTAATGAGACCGGCGTTGTTGTTTTTTTTTTTTTTTGCGCTGAGAAATCGGTCATGTGATCCACGGTAAAAAAAACAAAACAAAAAAAAACAAACAAATTCAAACAGGTGATTAATTAAACGACGATAAATGAAATGACATGGAAATACTAGGGGAGAATCAGTGTATGCGTGCACCGTGTGAATCTAGTGTGTGTGTGTGTGTATGTGTGTGTGTGTGTGTGTGTGTGTGTGTGTGTGTGTGTGAATACAGTATATCTATGTACATTATGTGTCGTAGTGCAATGATTGCTTACGTTTTTTCTTGCTTTTTCTTAAACACACCCAACCCACACACACACCCCACACACACACACACCCACACACGCACACACGCGCACACACCAACATGCACGCAAATACGCACGTGCCGGGCCGTGTCCATAAATATGGCTATAATATCCTGGATGGGTGGAGTTTCTGTCAGTCGGTCGTTAAGGGCATCACAGTGACCAATGGGAGAGCAGAGAGTTAATCAAGTTTAGGCCACGCCTCCCTCTGGTGGTGACGTATAAAACTGCGGCGTACAGCGCTCCACCGCGGCGGGTCAAAACGTCTTTTATCGCGGTCACGTGACAAACAGGAAGTAAACGCAGGGAGCGTTTTGGGAGGAGTGATGAAGAGCGCGGTGCGATGCATCTCCTAGTCGAGGGGTTTTCAGACCAGTGGTTCCGGGGACCACCAGTGGTGGTCCTTGAGAGGGTTCCATGTGGTCCCCGTCGAGGCTAAATGATGGAAAGTTGGTTAATCACCAACTTTCTCTCAACAGATCTCTTCTGCATCAGAGCCAAACTTGAAGCAAAACTCCAGAAAATCCAGAGAAAAAAAATCCAGAGAAATGTTTTTTTTTAATCTGCAATGAGTTCACTCAGTACAGATTTCAAATGACCATCATGAAATCATCAGGACTGAAATCTGAGAACTTTAAGCCCTGATTACAATCAGTTGTGTTAATTAATCTCATTAATATAATCGTAGCGTTTTGATAATCGTTTGGATGCCAATGTCAAATTTTTCTTCGATTCCATTGAATCGTGAGCGTGGTGTCATTCCGTGGGGCCGCGACCCGCCTGGGGATGAGGAGGGGGGGGGTCACTAAAGGTCAACTCAGAGGTCATTCTGTCCACTTCAAATCTGAACTAGCATTTAATACTGTGCTCTGTGCAGATTCTGGTTCAAATACAAAAAAAAAAAAACACCTACTGGCGATTCAGGCCAATCAAAATTTCCACCAGGCTACCGCTTGATTGGACAACAGCCCTGTCACTCAAACAAACAAACATGGCGGCCTCCTCCCCACTGAACCACGACGACCCAACCTATCGACCTGTCTGTTAAACCCGTCGTCGTCATCACACAAGTACGTCTTCACCTGAAGAAGACCCATGTCATTATTCCGACCTCCCATTGTCGCGACCTCCCGTTGTTTCCGAATTTACGAGACGCAAAACTCTACCCTTCTCCAACCGTAACCCTAATCCTAAACCCGGTCGGGGATTACGGTTGTAGAAGGGTAGGGTTTTGCTACAAACATGCCTAAACCCTTCTCTAACCCTCATCCTCACCATAACCGCATCAAGCACGTTGCAGCTGATAGTGGATTTCCAGCGCAGGTTCGGACTAATGGGAGTTCTGATCCGTGGGACTTCAGAACCTTAGATAAGTCCCCAATTTTATTTGAGATGTGCGTACTCCACTTTTGATTCAAAACCCCCGTCAGTCAGTCAGTCCTTCGTCTCTGAAGTCAGACTACTTGTACATATTTTGTGGAACAACAGCGGTGGCGCCGTTTTCCCCGAATATATTCACCGATGCGTACCCAGATGGGTCAGTCCTAGCCTGGAACAGCAGGACTAAACCACTGTCTGGATATTAGGGGGTGAACAAAAAAAAAAGTTTCAAACGTTTTCTATTGGTCAGACCTCAGACATACCAACCAATAAGGGCAGCGAACGAGTCTCTTGCATCGTGCTGCGCGTAGAATTTGCATACCGGGTCCTGGTTGGTTGGTTAGAACAGCTTGGTTAGAACGGACCGTTCTGGTTGGTCAGGATGAAAAAAAATCCTCCAACCAGTGAGCAGCAGCAGTGCCCGCAGACCTAGACTCCGCCCCCTTGGGGGACCATCTGAAATGTTTTTTCTGGAAAAGACAGACTTTTCTGTTCCTACATGAGGGAGAGGGTCCCCAGAACTCTCGGATGAATTTAATTTCCAAAAAAATATTGAAGGAGGAACTGATTTCCTGGTTCTTCAAAAAATCCCGGTAAAAACCGAAGCGGTTGGTTGTTTTAAGGCGGTCCAAACCAACGCGAGGACCACCAGAATCCTGTCCCCGGGGCCGTGGAGGGGGGGTCCCCCCAGGTGGTCCCTCACTTACAGGGCTCTAACCCTTGGATGAAATTTTCATTTCCAAAAAATATGAAGGTAGGAACTGATTTTCCTGGTTCTTCAACAAATCCCGGTAAAAACCGAAGCGGTTGGTTGTTTTAGGGGGTCCAAACCAACGCCAGGACCACCAGAATCCTGTCCCCGGGGCCGCGGGGGGGTCCCTGGGGGTCCCTGGGCTCTGAGGGGAGGGTCTGTCTTCAGTCCAGCATTGTGTTCTGGGCCGTGGGGGGGGGTCCCTGGGTCATCAGTCCAGCAGCGTGCCGTGCTCCTGCGCCCGCGTCAGGCTGTCTTTGCGCAGCAGGTGATGGACCCCCATCCTCTTGGGGCTCTTCTGGTGGCGGGTGGTGGGGGGTCCGGGGGGAGGCGGGGGGGAGGGGGGCGCGGAGGAGGAGCTAAAGTCCCCGCCCTCCCCGGAGATGATGTCATCCCTGCTGTCCTCCTCCTCCTCCTCAGACTCCTCCCCCCTCCTGCTGTAGCTGAGACAGACAGGAGCAGGTCGAAGTAGCATTACGTTATACTTTATATTGAAAGAAATATCAGACCTACAAGCTCACAGCGTGACACTCGGTGGAATCTAGTTTCAGAAACTAGAATATAACGTCAGAAACTAGAATCTAACGTCAGAAATTAGAATCTAGTGTCAGAGACTAGAATATAATGTCAGAAACTAGAATATAATGTCAGAAACTAGAATATAATGTCAGAAACTAGAATATAGTGTCAGAAACTAGAATATAACGTCAGAAACTAGAATCTAGTGTCAGAAACTAGAATATAATGTCAGAAACTAGAATATAATGTCAGAAACTAGAATCTAGTGTCAGAAACTAGAATATAATGTCAGAAACTAGAATATAACATCAGAAACTAGAATCTAGTGTCAGAAACTAGAATATAACGTCAGAAACTATAACCTAACGCCGGAAACAAGAATCTAGTGTTGGAAACTAGAATCTAGTGTCGGAAACTAGAATATAGAACCCCCAAATAATAATAAAATAATAGGGTAGGGGAAACAGCCATAAATGAGTGTTTTCACAAAATAACACCTTGACCACTTTTTTCTAAAGAAATAACTGCAAATAAAGATAAAAAACTGGAATTCTCCTTGAAGAAGGCATGCCAAAGATTCTAACCTCGCCGAGCTGTGGGCGGGGCTGTGGGCGGGGCTGTGGGCGGCGGTCAGCGTGTCCCGGCTGGCCCGTTCCTCCTGGTCGTCCAGAGGGGAGCTCCGCCTCCACAGAGCCCCGCCCCCTTCTCTCTGCTCCTCCTCCCTGTCCGAGGACACGCCCCCTGCTGCTGCTGCCCTCCTGTGGACACACAGGTAAAGCAGGGGCGGATGTAACATGTCACAATGGAGGGGTGCGGGGGCAGGAGAAAATGGTATGGGTGTGGCTTCGCGCCACGGGCGATGAAGCCGCACCCATACCATTTTAGGTTACAGGACTTTTATTAGACAAGTATAAGCATCAATAATAACATCAGTTGTTGTTGAAGTTGCAACAGACACGCAGCATGCATAAAGCTAAAGGTCTGACTCAGAGAGTTTTCTGTTTTCAATGAAATGAAATGCTGTTGGTTTAGTGGTGACACAGCTGTAGTTAGTTAGTAGCAGTAGTGGTTCAAATCATTTTAAATATAAGCACTTTAATTTGGAAATATCTTGGGTTGTTTTGCATGCAATCAATCATGTTTGGTGGGTCAGTCAAGGCATTTAGGGTGGCATTGCCCCCCCATGCCCATGCCTAGATCCGCCCCTGAGTTAAAGGTGCGGTGAACCAGAAATTGTGTGTTTTTATGGATCTCACCGGATTATCTGTCACAGAGGGTTTCTAAACCAATCAGAGCATTGCATCCCTTCAGGCAATGGGATGGCATAGTGCGAGGGGCAGCTTACGCTGAGCTATATATACACGTCGCTTGGAATGTTTGTTTACAATTCCTTTCTCAACTCATTTTACTGTTGCGTGTCTTATTTCTACCATATAATGTGTTCAGATATACTGTATATTCTAAGGTGATGATTGAGTTTAAACCCAGTAATACACTGTCTGGATGAGTTTAAACCCACTAATACACTGTTTGGACTAGTTTAAATCCAGTAATACACTGTCTGGATGAGTTTAAACCCAGTAATACACTGTCTGGATGAGTTTAAACCCAGTAATACACTGTCTGGATGAGTTTAAACCCAGTAATACACTGTCTGGATGAGTTTAAACCCAGTAATACACTGTCTGGACGAGTTTAAACCCAGTAATACACTGTGTGGATGAGTTTAAACCCAGTAATACACTGTCTGGACGAGTTTAAACCCAGCAATACGCTGTCTGGATGAGTTTAAACGCAGTAATACACTGTCAACACACTACTCAAGACACCTGTGATTGTGGAAGATAAAAACATGGCAGCGATCCAAGCACTCAAAAGTTAAAAACGAGGAGAGGGAGTATAAAAGCAAGGTACTTTATTAAATGATGAAAATGCCAACATGTTTCGACTCTCAAGGAGTCTTTTTTTAGCATGAATTGTTGGGTATGGCTATATAATGACCATGGCTGTGGTCTAAAAGTGTGAAAAATGTATTTTTCAATTCAATTTCAATATCCCTTTAATCTCTTGGTGGGAGGAGCCATCGGGAGTCAGACTGTTTTAAATGAAGTGTAATAATGATTGACAGCGGTACCTGTGGGTGGAGTCGGGGGCGTGGTTCCTCCTGGTGTCCATGGGGGGCGCTGGCGCCGCCTCCTGGTGGGAAGTGGAGGATCCTCTAACCCGATTGGTGGAGGATGAGGCAGTGGGCGTGTCCTGGAGAACAGGAGGAGAAGGAGTGGCTGACTTAACACAACTTATTACATGGCTTGAATGAATGGTCCAATCAGAAGCCACCTACTATCCCAGACCAGAGCCTTATATTAGGAAGAGTTGCGTCATTACATGGGCCCAGGCTCAGTCAGGGGCGGATGTAACATTTACCAATTGGGGAAGAGGAGAAGGAGAAGGAGTCAGAGTTGGTGACCTCACCTTTAAGGGGGAGGAGTCAGAGTTAGTAACCTCACCTTTAAGGGGGAGGAGTCAGAGGTGGTGACCTCACCTTTAAGGGGGAGGAGTCAGAGGTGGTGACCTCACCTTTAAGGAGGAGGAGTCAGAGGTGGTGAGCTCACCGATAAGGGGGAGGAGTCAGAGGAGAAGGAGGAGGAGTCAGAGTTAGTGACCTCACCTTTAAGGGGGAGGAGTCAGAGTTAGTGACCTCACCTTTAAGGGGGAGGAGTCAGAGTTAGTGACCTCACCTTTAAGGGGGAGGAGTCAGAGTTAGTGACCTCACCTTTAAGGGGGAGGAGTCAGAGTTGGTGACCTCACCTTTAAGGGGGAGGAGTCAGAGGTGGTGACCTCACCTTTAAGGGGGAGGAGTCAGAGTTAGTGACCTCACCTTCAAGGAGGAGGAGTCAGAGGAGAAGGAGGTGCGGTGGAGGGCGTGTTCTCCGGTCGGTGGGAGGGACTTCTCCACAAACAGCCTCTGCCAGTTGGCCAATAGGAGGTCTTCCTCCTCCGAGCAGGAGGTGGCGGAGGAGGAGAAGGAGGCGGGGCCAACCCCTCCCCCTGGAGGGGTCTGCTGCTGGGTGGGGGGAGGGGGAGGAGGGCTGGGGAGGAGAACACACAGAAATAACACCAATTACAACTGTAAAACCCATATAAACTAGTTGAACCTTGTGTATAAACTGGCCTAAACTGGTCTAAACTGGTCTAAACCGGTTTAAATGAGCTGGAGGAGAAGGGACTGGAGTCACACAGAGCTAGAACTGGTATAAACCGGTATAAACTGGTATAGATATATAAGATATATAGAGTGGTATAGACTGGTGTAAACTGATCTAAACTGTTATAAACTGGTCCAACCTGGTCTAAACCAGTGGTCTATAAACTGGTAAAGAGGTTTAAGATATATAAACTGATCTAAACTGGTATAAACTGGTGCAAACAGGTATAAACCAGTAGAAGCCAGTAGGAACTGGTGTAAACCGGTCTCACCCTTAGGAGAAGAGCCGTGGTGGGTTAGAGTTAGAACTGGTATAAACTGATGTAAACTGGTAAAGACTGCTCAAAACTGTTCAAGACTGGTCAAAACCGGTATAAACGAGTATACCGGTCTCACCTGGAGGAGAAGGGACTGGAGTCGCACTGAGCTAGAGTTAGAACTGGTATAAACTGGTATAAACCGGTATAAACCGGTCTCACCTGGAGCTGAAGGGACTGGAGTCGCGGTGTCGGCTGCGTCCTCGGCGCTGAGCCCCGCCCCCTCCGGAGGAGGAGCAGGAGGAGGAGGAGGAGGGGGAGGGGAAGGAGGTCATGTGATCCGAGGAGGAGGAGGAGGTGGCTCCGCCCCCTTGGAGGGAGGAGGAGCAGCCGGCGGGGTCAGAGGTCACCAGGCTGAGGGAGATGGCCTGAGGGAAGGACACAGGGACGCTCCATTAACTAACCAGCCTGTAGCGCCCCCACTTGGTCCAGAGTGGCGTTTCTGAGCAATTTGGAGCCCGAGGCAAGATTTTCCCAGGAGCCCCCCTTACCAAATGGACCCTTACGGGTCCATTTGGTAAGTGACAGGCACAACAAAATGGCGCACCCAAGGGATAAAAAATATGAACTATTTTTAAACTAAAGAAAATATTATGTGTTTTAAATGTTCAATTGTAGTTTTAGAGGACAAGTATAATGCTTATTAGCCTGGGACCCTGGGATCCTAGTCTGCCTAATGGAAAAACGCCCCTGCATTAAGTAAATGATTGATTGATCTCAAATACAAAAAAAAAAAAAAAAAAAATCACAAAGTGCAGTTTTTGATTGATCTCAAATACAAAAAAAAATCACAAAGTGCAGTTGTATACATTCTTTCACACAATATTCAGAGATGTGTTTCAAACTTTGAAACTATGGCCAAAGATGAAAAACTCGCATACCCACTGGGAGAAATACATTAAGGGCGGATGTAACATTTCCCAATTGGGGGGGCAGGAGAAAATGGTATGGATGCGGCTTCATCGCCCGTGGCGCGAATGAAGCCGCACCCATACCATTTTTAGTTCCAGTTACTAGTCAAGTAAAGAATAAATAATAACATCAGTTGTTGTTGAAGTTGCAACAGACACGCAGCATGCATAAAGCTAAACGTCTGACTCAGAGAGTTTTCTGTTTTCAATGATGAAATGCTGTTGGTTTAGTGGTGACACAGCTGTAGTTAGTTAGTAGCAGTTAGTAGTGTTTCACATCATTTTAAATATAAGCACTTTAATTTGAAATATCTTGGGTTGTTTTGCATGACATCGTGTTTGGTGGGGCAGACTGGGCATTTAGGGGGGGCATTTCCCAGTTGGGCAGGGCGGGGGCTGTTCTGGGGGGGGGGGTATTTACCTGTCGCGTAGCGTAGGTGCAGTTGGGCAGCGGGCTGTTCTTGGGTATCTTCACCTTGTCGTCGGAGGAGAACTCGATGACCTTGCGGTGCCCCGGGTAGAGCGGGTGCGGGGGCGGCGGCGGGTGCTGGGGGGCGGGCGGCGGAGGGGTGGGGTACGGGTTGAGCTTCTCGAAGGAGGCGTGTCCTGCTGGCGTAGGCTCCGCCTCCCCGCCGGCGCCGCCCCCCGGAGGCGAGGAGGAGGCGGAGTCGGGACGAACCACGTTACCGTTCTGGAGGTCGGAGGCGTGGAGGAGGTGATGCCCCGCCCCTCCGTTCTCCCTCACGGAGGAGGACACGCCCCCTCCTCCTCTGGCTCCGCCCCTCGCTGGGGAAGAGACGATACGAGTTAGTATGGGTTATTGCGATTAGAGGGGAATTCCGCCCATTTTCAACATTCTAATAGAGAAATGCGATTTGAAGTGGAACGTGTTTCTTGCTCATGTTGCAGGCCCCTGATGTGACCCATGATCAGGCAAAGCCAAAACAATTGATGTTTGTCGGACATACTGTACAATATGGCTGACAATGCTAAGTTAATGGCTGTGTGAATAACTGCAGTGTCCTTTTTTTTTTCTTTTCTCTCTTTTCTTTTTTGTTCGAACTATTGTTTAATTATTACTGTAATTGATTTTAGCATTGATGTTCTTTTTTTGTTTTTTGTTTTTTCTCTTCTCTTTTCCAAATCTGGCTTTTTGTTTCTTCCTGCCCTTTTTTTGTTGTTAACAATTTCACTGCTAAGCATCCTGGAAAAAAGGGGTTTGAGCTGTGCTAAGCTCTTTGAGTGATGTCACTAGGGATGTCACTAATTGAAAACAAGGCCAATAAAAAACAAAGTCCTATAGCGACATATACATGCCATATACCGTCTGAAAGAGCACACTCGCTGCTTTCACAAGAAAAAAAAAATACATTTATACCACCTATCGTTCAGGACTTATTGCCATTTGAATGCTATAGAAACATGAGCAGTCTTGTAAAAATACATTGTATAGAGACATTGACAGACAAATATATATATGAACCAAATGAAGATATTGTACATGCTATACACCGATTGACAGCCCTCTTAGTCCACTTTTAGGGGAAAAAAAATTACATTCATCCCATCTTCTGTTCATCTGTAATTGCCATTTGAATTCAACTTGCCTCGTGGGCCAAAACCATATAATGTATGGAATAATAATTGTTCAGTTCTATATAATATGATTATGTTGCCAAAGTCCTATAGCGACATTTACATGCCATATACCGTCTGAAAGAACACACTCACTGCTTTCACAAGAAAAAAAAATGCATTCATACCACCTATTGTTCAGGACATATTGCCATTTGAATGCTATAGAGACATGAGCAGTCTTGTAAAAATACATTGTATAGAGACATTGACAGACAAATATATATATGAACCAAATGAAGATATTGTACATGCTATACACCGATTGACAGCCCTATTTGTCCACTTTTAGGGGGGAAAAAATTACATTCATCCCATCTTCCGTTTGTCTGTAATTGCCATTTGAATTCAACTTGCGTTGTGGGCCAACACCATATCATTTATGGAATAATATTTTTCAGGTCTATATAATATAATTATGTTGACAGTAATATATAAAAACCATATACCATATGAAAGGGCACACCCTCTGCTCTAATAAGAAAAAAGAAAAAAAAATATGCCATCTACATGCCATCTTTATTGAGGTTTTATGTCAGAATCCCTGCAATAGAATAGAATAGCAGAGAAAAGGGATCCGTTGCGCGTGTGCGTGCACGCGCGTGCGTGTGTGTGCGCGTGCGTGCGTGCGTGCGTGCGTGTGTGTGTGTGTGTGTGTGTGTGTGTGGGGGGGGGGGGGTGGGGCTGTTGTGCTTTCTTTGCAAAGACGTTTAGCTGCTAAACATAGCTAGCATTGAAGACCACAGACGTGCGCGCGCGCACACACACACACACACACACACACACACACACACACACACACACACACACACACACACACACACACACACACACACACACACACACACACACCCCAACGAGCCAGATTTTGCTAGATCGTTAGGGATCGTAGGCAGAACAGCTGGAGCTGCGCTCCGTCCATGCTCCCTCCGACAGATAGAGAGAGAGAGTAGAGAGAGAAATAGAGAAAGAAAGATGAAATTCCCATGCCAGTATCAACCACACAGTATCCAGATGGCCAAAGTAAAACAATCTAATCCAATTGAAGGAAAAAAACAAGCAATCGAAGTCCCGGTGCTGTTTTGCCAGCAACAACAGAGATCAGTAGTTAGCCTGTGCTACGTCCCCTGACCGGAGCCTGTGTTGCCTGTCTGTTTTTCTTCCTCAAAGCAGGGAAAAAAATGGGTAGGTGGGCGGAGTTTTGGTTGTGACATCGTCAGGGCCTTAAAGCAACAGTATACTACAGAACCAACTTGGATTTATGCGTTCACTTTTGTTTATTATTAATCAAATGCTGGTTTATTGATCATAATGCCGCAAACGGTTATTTACGTTCGCCGCACCCCGCCAAAACGTTCCTCCAAAACGTAAATACATGGATTCAGCAGAGAAATTGTTAATATAAAAATTCAACTAAAGTGCTGATCATAAAAAAAAAACACATTCTAGTATGTCATTAGTATACCCTAGAGGTGCTGGGCGGACATGATAAAAACGTTCTCCCCCATTCTGTGTTTCCTAGAAATGGAGGTCTGAAGAAAACACACTAAAATGGTGAAACATCTTGATGACATCAGCAAGATGTATTTTCACCATGTTAATGGATTTCTTTAGACGCTTCTTTTTTTTCTGAGAGGGTACAAATGCAACCAAATGAACCCTAACGGGTTCATTTGGTTGCATTTGTACGCTCTCAGAAAAAAATGTTGAAAATGGGTGGAATTCCCCTTTAAAAACAGAAAACATTCACATTAACACCATGAGCGCCCGGAACCAGTGGCAACCTGGAATTCAGTGGGTCTACAGTGATCGTTTCAATCAGGACCGATTTGTCAGACGCACATGATAGTCTGTGGGGCTAGAGTATCTCGAATAGGACAGAGTAGCGACACTCCCTATTGACTCCAATACTACAGCTGAACCGAGACGGCTATTGGCTGAAAAGCATCACATGACACCTAGTAAGGAGGAGGGATTCTGGTTCCAAACAAAACACTCTGTCCATCCAGCTCCATTGACAGCAGATCACACGTTCGCAGCTAAATTGGCAAAATTACGGCATTTTAGGACATTTTAACGCATTAACAGACCTCTGGTCACTCTAGTGAATAATGATTTGTTATATAACTGTCTTTAGTTAATGTATATTATAAGAAAATAGGCTGTGCTGTGATGCAGTGGTTAACTATGTAGGACTATGTTTGGAACTTACAGAGCTCCAGTCAGCGTGAGACGCCAAATCAAAGTGTGTCTTGATCTGTACAGTATCCTCGACACCCAGACTTTCATTTTCGTTTGCGTTGTGCGAAAACGGAAAGCCTGGACTAATTTGTTACACACAGTGGCCTAGAAGTAGGAGGAGTCAACCTTCCGGGATGGGCCTGGTTCCAAATGATGTGACGTATCACAGCAGTGGAGGGGCGGTAGGGGGAGGGACCAGGGATGACGATAAGTTGGTGAGATCAGCTCAATCTGCCGTGTTCATAAATATGAAATAAATGCTTAAAGGAGTGCTTCGCCAGTATAGAAATGCCTTTAAATGCTGTACAACGGCATCAAAGTATGTGAAAAAATATATACATGTAAAAAAAAAAAAAAAAAGCCACACGGTGGCGCCAGAGAAAGTATATTCTGTGCGTGCCTTGCTGCTCTCCTCTGCCTCCTTTAGTGTTCAGTGCTCTGGGAAACGTTTACCACCTACGTCACTTTTAGGGCAGTGACGTAGGTGGTAAACAGTCTGGAGCCCCCTCCTCTGGTGTTCCACTACAGTATGCACTGAGACACGGACACAGAGGCACGGATGCACGATAGTATAACCATACAGACGATGTTTAATTTCGGCGAAGTATCCCTTTAAACATGTAGCTATAGGTGTAATGTTAGAGTCCACAGAATTCTCGACTGTCTAGACACTGCTCATAACCCGTATCTCCAAAACTGGAGGCTAAAACTGAACAACCACGTCGACCATGTCGTAAAAACAGAAGTATTTCATGTTTTTATTAAAGGGGAATTCCACCCATTTAACTGAGAGTTTTTTTCTGAGAGTCTACAAATGCAACCAAATGAACCCGTTAGGGTTCATTTGGAAGTTTTTTTTTATCATGTTTTTTTTTTTTTTATCATGTCCACCCAGGACCTCTAAGGTAATGACATATTAGAATGTTGAAAATGGGTGGAGTTCCCTTTTAAACAGAAAGGGCATATCTAGGTCGGCATAGCAATATAAGTGGAAATATAAAACAAAGCAACGTGACATAACTTCTCCTCTAACTGTATATAGATGCAGGGATAGACAATAAGGGAAATTTGCCACTGGCCCTTCGGGCCAGTGGCTTTTAAGGATCACTGGCCCCACAACTGTAACCACTGGCCCAGGTAATCAATCCCCATAGTTTGCAAAAAAAAAAGACCACTTTCGATTCAATAGCACTTATTAATGCTGATCATTTAAGTAATAACAGCACTCTTTCACGGGGGTCAAAACTGGCAGACCGCTCAGCAAGCTGACCCTACAATGCATAATGCTTAAAATAATTAAAGCAAATGGTGAAAGAATGCCAGCATCCAACATAATATATAAATAATCATAACAAGTAGTTATACATTTCTACAGCCTTAAATGTATTTGATCGAACATAACATTTAATATACATGAAGCATTAATTCTCTCTGCCCCTTCTTGGACAAAAAAAGCAATACTTGTATTTTTTCACTGTTCAAGACAAATATACAGTATATCAAATAAATATAGATAGCATTAGATAGTGATCCAGAGCTAGTAAAGGCTAACAATGGGCTTATGCTGGCATACATGCACCATATTATAAACTGTACTTTAATACTACAGCTAATAAACAAATAACTGTGATACATTACAAGCAGTGGTTTCCAACCTGACAACAGGGCCCACTATTTATCCAGCATTTGAGCCAAGGACCACCATTTGATGACATTTTAGCCCCACAGATCCCAAAACTAAAGATTTCTTTTGTTTTTGTCCACAATTCCAGGCTGGATTTTTGCAAACAAAACAGGCAAACAGTAAATCAAAGTGACAATTCATCTTCTACATTCTCTAATTGTGTAGGGTTAATTTAGATGAATATTTTAACTCTTGAGAGTGTAAACATGAAACCAAATGGACCCGTAAGGGTACATTTGGTTTCATATATTTTAAAATATTGTAATATATAGCCTCAATCATGTACAGTATATTCGTTCGATTGAGGTTTTGCCTTATAGAATACATGGTGATCAGTTTTTCAAATCAATCAAATACACTGCTGGGAAAACCCCTAACAATTAGAGCCTACGAGCAGCGCACGTGTGTCTCTAAGCTGCGCAGATACAAAGGACAACTTTAGCCTATCTCTCTTCATATAGTTTGAAGTCATATAAAAACGTATACCTATACCCAATGGAATACAAAATATATAAAATATAAACTGTATTGACAAGTCGGAATTAAAGCAATCGCTTGAAAGCCGAGTGAGGATGCGACGTTTGTAATCTCAAAACTTTGGATCGGAACGCATGAGTCAATGCGCTGTTGACAGACGCTTGGATTCAGTGGTAAGTGCATGCGTGCTTATACAATGCGCAGTGCAACACGTAGGCCTAGATACAGGACAACGTGTGAGAGAATATGCAGTCTGAACAATCGTTGCACATAGGCTGTGTATGGCAGAATTAAACATATTTTGAGGTGGAGGACTGCTGTCGCATTGTGACATGCGAGATGCTGAGCTGAGGCCGAGGGCATGTTGCGCGTCAGGCAGAAATGAGGAGGTCTGCAAACACCATACGCTATAGTAATGATAGTATTAATAAGTGTTTTGTGAGCTATGCTGGTCTATGCTCGGTTGTGAGATGGGGCCGGGGGTTTTAAGAACATTTTAGAACGGGAACAAGTAGCTGCATCTCTTCTCTACAGTAGTGCGCTGCCAAGTGAACGGGGAGCGGGCTTACACGAGAGCAAGCCAAGTCAGTTGTATAGCTCTGCGTAGCCGCTGTTCCATGCAGACGGTGGTGCGCACACAACAGGCGACTTGGGTTTGAGATCACATAACGTAAATGCGGTTGTTTTTTGTGCTAATAAACGAAATATAAATGAAGTTGAAAAAAATCTCTCTATATATATATTGTGAAATAAAATTGTATTTATTATTAATTTATTTTTAAGAGGTATTTTTCTACTGGCCCAAGGGGCCAGTGAGTGGCGCTATTTGATGGTCCGAAGGGGTTTTGAAACCATCGGGGGCCAGCGGGCCAATTATATTGTCGAACCCTGTAGATGTATATACTGTATATGTATATACACTGTACATTCCCCATTTTCAACTGTTTATTGTATTGTGTTTGTGCTCCTGATTTGTGAATTGGTTCTCTCATGCCAATAAAGCTCATTTGAATTGAATTGGAATTGTTAGGTGATGACTGAGATCGCAGATGTCTAACGTATTATCATGTTTTAGTGCTTACATTGTAAACTGTATTATTGTAAAGCGTAAAAGCACATTGTAACATATGTTGGAAATCCTGCTTAACCTGCTTAAGGACGGGAATCCATATTTGGATCCTGTACAGTATGTACAGTATTGAAATATTCAATTTGTTCTTATGCTGATATATAAATAAGTTTTTCAAAAACCTTAGGTCAGGCCTAAAGAGCGGTCTGAAAGAAAAATCATTAACATGGTGAAATACATCTTGATGAAGTCATCAGATGTATTACACCATGTTAATGCTTTTTTCAGACCTCCATTTTTAGGAAATACAGAATTGGGGGAACTTTTTTATCATGTCCACATACACAACATCTCTAAGGTATATTAATGACATATTAAAATGTTGAAAATGGGTGGAGTTCCCCTTTAACGTAAGTCGCTCTGAATTAAGAGCGTCTGCTAAATGCCTACATTGTAAATGACACAGAAATGATCAGACACAACTGGAACTGGAACACCATGAGAATGAAGCTGATTAATGACTGCTCTCTTCTCTATTTTTGGAACGCTTTTGTTTCGCTCTGCACAAATCAATTGGCCAAAAATAGCACTTCTACAAACATGCAACGCCTTGCATTGTGAACCTGCATTTCAGGGGCGGGTGTAACATTTCCCATTTGGGGGGGCAAGAGAACATGTTGGAGGGGCAAGAGAAAATGGTATGAGTGCGGCTTCATCGCCCGTGTCGCTTCGCGCCACGGGCGATGAAGCCGCCCCCATACCATTTTCGGTTACAGGACTTTCGTTAGTCAAGTAAAGCATCAATAATAACATCAGCTGTTGTTGAAGTTGCAACAGACACGCAGCATGCATAAAGCTAAAGGTCTGACTCAGAGAGTTTTCTGTTTTCAATGATGAAATGCTGTTGGTTTAGTGGTGAGATGGCTGTAGTTAGTTAGTAGCAGTAGTAGTAGTGTTTCACATCATTTTAAATATAGGCCCATGCCTAGATCCGCCCCTGCTGCATTTGTGTGAACTTACTGCTATTTTTGGAGAATCGATTCCCTGGTGCCCCAGAACAGGGGTGATGCTGGGGTTAACCAACGTTAACCAACGGTTAACCAACCGGTTTAGTGGTGAGATGGCTGTAGTTAGTTAGTAGCAGTAGTAGTAGTGTTTCACATCATTTTAAATATAGGCACTTTAATTTGAAATATCTTGGGTTGTTTTGCATGGCATCGTGTTGGGGGGGGGGGGGGACAGACTGGGTATTTGGGGGGCATTGCCCCCCATGCCCATGCCTAGATCCGCCCCTGCTGCATTTGTGTGAACTTACTGCTATTTTTGGAGAATCGATTCCCCCGTCCCCCAGACCAGGGATGATGCTGGGGTTAACCAACGTGATCTGAGCTCATGCTTCCTGCCATGCATGAGGAGTGAGCAGGGTCTCTTGGTGGAGTTGGATTGGTTGTAGTGGATGGAAGCATAGCAACGCTTGATAAACTATTTGGATCATTATTGGACAGTGGATGGATGGATTCATGAAATTATTTTTTTAATACTTATATCATCATTATTATATGAGGACAAAATCAAACCAGCTGTTCCTGAGAGCAATTTACATTAAAATTGTATGATATAAAAGACTGATTGTTTAAACTACAAACTTTGTGGGGATAGAAAACACATATGGAAGAAGAAAAAAACACTAAAAATATTTTAAAAAGTTGAATTTCATGTTATTTCCCCTTTAAAGGAGGAATTATTTATTTATTTATTTTTATTTTTTCAAAGAAAGTTGATGTATAATAATTTCCTGTTTTCTTTTGTCTTAGGGATTTCGGTTGTTTTTGACAGAGGGGGCGGGGCATTCGAACATGGCCCTAAATACATGTTTCTTTACAAAACTTTAAAGCGACCGGTTTCCTACGGGTCGTAACTACTTTACTTAAACTCTAGTCTAGATTCATTTATAATTGGGCTGAATCTAGAGTTGCAATTCGGTCCATCGACTCCCCCATAACAATAACTTTCATATGTGATGTGTTTATATTAACACTAGCATGCCTGAAAAAAGCGGCCAGAATTTGCATTTGCTTAAATTCATATTGAGATTTTTTTTTTCAGATGACCAAAATGTCTGAGATGATAGAATGATGATGGTCATGATGGAAGGAGGACCTTCTGAAAAGGGGGGCAGGGGGCAGGGACGGCTCCGGGGGGGGGGGGGGGGGGGGGGGGGGCAAGGGGGGTATTTAGCCCCCTCTGGTGGAGGCTTAGCCCCCCCTCGAAATCGCCAGTACCCCCATAGCACCCCCAGTCACAATTTTCTGGAGCCGTGGCTGGCTGGGGGGTGTACCTGCGTCCGACCCGTGGTGGTGGTGTGGGGGGTGGTGCGGCGGCGGCCCGCCTCCCGTCATGTCCACGTGTACGAACACGTCCTCGGCTACGGGACGTCCCACCGCGGCGCTGCCCGACTGGGCCGAGTTCAGCACCATGGGCTCCGGTTTCTCCAGGACCCTGGCGATCACCGAGGTGGGGACCACGTCTCCAGGGGTCAGGCTCAGGCTGTCGGGGTCCCTGGACCCTGGGGTGGTGGAGGAGGACGACGGGCTGCTGGGGGGACCCCCGCGGACCCCCCCCAGAGACAGGTCCTCTGCCTCAGGGACCCCCCCTCCGCCGCCGCTACGCATGTGTTTGTTCACCATGTCCTGGAGCTCGTAGGGCAGCTGGGAGAGAGACAGAGAGATACAGAGGGAGGGAGAGGGAGAGGGAGAGAGAGAGAGAGAGAGAGAGAGAGATACAGAGAGAGAGACAGAGAGAGAGACAGAGAGACAGAGAGAGAGAGAGAGAGAGAGAGAGAGAGAGAGAGAGAGAGAGAGAGAGAGAGACAGAGACAGAGACAGAGGCAGAGATACAGACAGAGAGAGACAGACATAATAGCGAGAGAGAGAGAGACAGAGACAGAGGCAGAGATACAGACAGAGAGAGACAGACATAATAGAGAGAGAGAGAGAGAGAGAGAGCTTTTTTTTTTATCATGTCCACACAACATCTCTAAGGTACTGTATATCAATGACATACTAAAATGTTGAAAATGGGTGGAGTTCCCCTTTAATGATAATATGTTTCCCAGCAGCCCCAGTAGTCTGGTAGGAAGGTAGGGGTCCCATGCACCCGAAAGATATATTTTTCTAACCTACTTTTTTAGAATCCCTAAAGTGTCTAGTTAATGAATTTTGATGTTAACAATTTCGATTTTTGTCCCACATATGTTTTTTTTAATCATATGTTGCATCCGTCCTGGATTTTCGGCTGTGAAAAAAGAAAACTATAAAGCAGGATATCTCCAGAACTGTACATCTGACAGAAACCATTCACCCCATGTCATGTTCGTTTTTGCATGACAAATTGATTGATATGAAGTTTGCCATGGTTCCATCATGCATAGTGTATACAAACCCAAATTAACACAGAATTTGTTATAATTCGTCTATACTGCAATGACAACAACTCCTCCCCCCTACACCCGGTTGATATATTTTTTCAAATATTTGCATTTTTACAATCTTCAAGATGTATAGTAAACAACTGTTGATGTTACCCATTCACATTTCTGCCCCATATGTGTTTTCTCAAACCATATGTGTATCCATTCCGGATCTCCAGCTGTGAAATATGAAAACTATAAAGCAGGATATCTCCAGAACTGTACATCTGACAGAAACCATTCACCCCATGTCATGTTCGTTTTTGCATGACAAATTGATTGATATGAAGTTTGCCATGGTTCCATCATGTGTAGTGTATACAAACCCAAATTAACACAGAATTTGTTATAATTCGTCTATACTGCAATGACAACTCCTCCCCCAATACACCTGATTGATATATTTTTTCAAACATTTGCATTTTTACAATCTTCAAGATGTATAGTAAACAACTGTTGATGTTACCCATTCACATTTCTGCCCCATATGTGTTTTTTCAAACCATATGAGTATCCATTCCGGATCTTCAGCTGTGAAATATGAAAACTTTAAATCAGTATATCTCCAGAACTGTACATCTGACAGAAACCATTCACCCCATGTCATGCTCGTCTTTGCACGACAAATTGATTGATATGAAGTTTGGCCATGGTTCCATCATGTGTAGTGCATACAAACCCAAATATAGCACAAAATGTTATAATTAACCTATACTTTATAACAACTCCTCACCCTTTTGATATAGTTTAAGCATTTGCATTTTTACAATCTTCAAGATGTATAGTAAACAACTGCTGATGTTACCCGCTTCAAATATGGGCACAGTTGTGTGTTTATTCTGGGATATTTTTGCTATAGGGCCGAGTGAATTTCCACAAATGCAAAATGGCCAGCTCAATTACCATCATAAGGACAAGCTGATATTGTGGGGGGGATTCTAGCCAATTACATACAGTATCCTATATATTCACAATGAATCATCAGCACCTGTATCATGCTTCAGCAGAAACCCAAGAGAGACGATGGCAGAAAATTCCAACAACATCCTCCTGAAATGTGTGTTTTACATGTGTCTGGCTTTGAGCATCGAAACTTTACACCAACTGACAAGCTTGCCCAGCTACAAAGTATCTGTGATATACGTCTCCACAAACCTGCTGATTCCCTTTTTTGCATGGAGGATGTATGTAATCTTCCAGAGAGTCTTGCTGGTGTCAATTTAGCAACAACTGGTTATCATCAAGCCTGCTTCCAAAAGTTTACAATGAACCAGAAACGCTTACAGAGTAGGTCTAGTGTGGGACATCCTCTAGTAGCTTCACAGTCACCTCAAGCCCCTACCAAACTTCATATCAATCAATTCATCACCCAAAGACGAACATACTATGGGGTGAATGGTTTCTGTCAGATGTACAGTTCTGGAGATACACTGATTTAAAGTTTCATATTTCACAGCTGAAGATCCGGAATGGATACACATATGGTTTGAAAAAACACATATGGGGCAGAACTGTGAATGGGTAACATCAACAGTTGTTTACTATACATCTTGGAGATTGTAAAAATGCAAATGTTTGAAAAAATATATCAATCAGGTGTATTGGGGGAGGAGTTGTTGTCATTGCAGTATAGACGAATTATAACAAATTCTGTGTTAATTTGGGTTTGTATACACTACACATGATGGAACCATGGCCAAACTTCATATCAATCAATTCATCACCCAAAGACGAACATACTATGGGGTGAATGGTTTCTGTCAGATGTA
Organism: Benthosema pterotum; assembly: GCA_039105355.1. Lineage (NCBI taxonomy): Eukaryota > Metazoa > Chordata > Actinopteri > Myctophiformes > Myctophidae > Benthosema > Benthosema pterotum. The sequence goes on from CM076974.1 coordinate 50,706,887, forward strand.
CAGTTCTGGAGATACACTGATTTAAAGTTTCATATTTCACAGCTGAAGATCCGGAATGGATACACATATGGTTTGAAAAAACACATATGGGGCAGAACTGTGAATGGGTAACATCAACAGTTGTTTACTATACATCTTGGAGATTGTAAAAATGCAAATGTTTGAAAAAATATATCAATCAGGTGTATTGGGGGAGGAGTTGTTGTCATTGCAGTATAGACGAATTATAACAAATTCTGTGTTAATTTGGGTTTGTATACACTACACATGATGGAACCATGGCCAAACTTCATATCAATCAATTCATCATGCAAAGACGAACATACTATGGGGTGAATGGTTTCTGTCAGATGTACAGTTCTGGAGATACACTGATTTAAAGCTTCATATTTCACAGCTGAAGATCCGGAATGGATACACATATGGTTTGAAAAAACACATATGGGGCAGAACTGTGAATGGGTAACATCAACAGTTGTTTACTATACATCTTGGAGATTGTAAAAATGCAAATGTTTGAAAAAATATATCAATCAGGTGTATTGGGGGAGGAGTTGTTGTCATTGCAGTATAGACGAATTATAACAAATTCTGTGTTAATTTGGGTTTGTATACACTACACATGATGGAACCATGGCCAAACCTCATATCAATCAATTCATCATGCAAAGACGAACATACTATGGGGTGAATGGTTTCTGTCAGATGTACAGTTCTGGAGATACACTGATTTAAAGCTTCATATTTCACAGCTGAAGATCCGGAATGGATACACATATGGTTTGAAAAAAACACATATGGGGCAGAACTGTGGATGGGTAACATCAACAGTTGTTTACTATACATCTTGGAGATTGTAAAAATGCAAATGTTTGAAAAAATATATCAATCAGGTGTATTGGGGGAGGAGTTGTTGTCATTGCAGTATAGACGAATTATAACAAATTCTGTGTTAATTTGGGTTTGTATACACTATGCATGATGGAACCATGGCAAACTTCATATCAATCAATTCATCATGCAAAGACGAACATACTATGGGGTGAATGGTTTCTGTCAGATGTACAGTTCTGGAGATATACTGATTTAAAGTTTTCATATTTCACAGCTGGAGATCCGGAATGGATACACATATGGTTTGAAAAAACACATATGGGGCAGAACTGTGAATGGGTAACATCAACAGTTGTTTACTATACATCTTGAAGATTGTAAAAATGCAAATGTTTGAAAAAATATATCAACCGGGTGTAGGGGGGAGGAGTTGTTGTCATTGCAGTATAGACGAATTATAACAAATTCTGTGCTAATTTGGGTTTGTATACACTATACATTATGGAACCATGGCAAACTTCATACCAATCAATTTGTCATGCAAAAACGAACATGACATGGGGTGAATGGTTTCTGTCAGATGTACAGTTCTGGAGATATCCTGCTTTATAGTTTTCTTTTTTCACAGCCGAAAATCCAGGACGGATGCAACATATGATTAAAAAAAACACATATGGGACAAAAATTGGAATTAACATCAAAATGCATTAACTAGACACTTTAGGGATTCTAAAAAAGTAGGTTAGAAAAATATATCTTTCGGGTGCATGGGACCCCTACCTTCCTACCAGACTACAGGGGCTTGAACTCACGTCTGCAAACTTGTGGTTTCTGAAGTGAGACTTGTTGCATTTTAACAGCTGAACAGCCAAGTTACAATCCTGACGATATCGCTCCTATGGAGGGGGAGAGAGAGAGAGAGAGACAGAGAGAGAGACAGATAGCGAGAGAGAGAGAGAGAGAGAGAGAGAGAGAGAGAGAGAGAGAGAGAGAGAGAGAGACAGATAGAGAGAGAGACAGATTTCAGTAAATCAGTGATTTACAGTCACATACAGTAGTTTATTAAATTCATCCATTCACACACTGATGCAGGGTTACCATCCAGCACATCAGGAGCCACTAGGGATTCAGTGTCTTGCTCAAGGACACATCGACACTAACTCAGTGGGAGCACACCGGGTTCGAACCGGCAACCTTATGGTTGCTATCCGGTGACTCTACCCCTGAGCCAACACTGTCCTCAGCAGCATCGCATTTATTTATGTAATTTTCGAATAGTGTACATAAAATTGAGTTACAAAAAAAGTGTTATCATCTAGGATTGTTAAAGGCTAAATAATGAATATTAAATTAAATTAAATTAAATTAAATTAAATTAAATTAAATTAAATTAAATTAAATTAAATTAAATTAAATTAAATTAAATTAAATTAAATTAAATTAAATTAAATTTAAACAGCTACTCCAGCTTGTCGATGGTATACTGGCTGGTTTAAATAAATGTTAAATAAAAGTTAAATAAAACCTACATTCAGCTCCTCCAGCTTGTCGATGGAGTTCTTTGCTAGTTAAATAAATGGTAAATTAAAACCCATTTTGTCCTGATATTGTAGATTCCACAAAACATTCGCTCTGAAAGAACATATTGAAAGATTTGTGCTGCATTCTCACCCACACAGCCGTGAACGCCTGATAATTTTCAATGAAAGTTAAAACACCCACACGCACAGTACAGAATGGTTTAAAAGGATCCCTGGCTAATAAGACAAATATGCCTTAAAACACTATACTTGCCTTCTATAACTAAAACATGCAGATAAAAACACCTTCAATACTTTATTTCTTTCATAAATAATCTTTCACTCAATAGGAGGTGCTCCGGTCGCAGGATGATGATGTCACAGAGCATGTTCATCCATGTATTCCATAGAGCTAGATCACACGTGACATCATCATCCTGCGCCAGGAGCAGTTCCTGTTGAGTGAAATATTCTCTATTTATGAAAGAAATAAGATGCCAATGGTGTTTTTATTTGTTTATTTTAGTTATATAGGGAAAGTATAATGTTTTAAGCAATGTTTATCTTATTAGACAGGGATTCTTTTAAATAAAACCTAGATTGAGTTCCTATAGCTTGTCGATAGTGCTATTACTGGTTACAAAAAGTTAAATAAAAGTTAAATAAAACCTACATTGAGCTCCTCCAGCTTGTCGATGGTGTTCTTACTGGTTAAATAAAAGTTAAATAAAACCTACATTTAGCTCCTCCAGCTTGTCGATAGTGTTCTTACTGGTTAAATAAAAGTTAAATAAAACCTACATTGAGCTCCTCCAGCTTGTCGATAGTGTTCTTACTGGTTAAATAAAAGTTAAATAAAACCTACATTGAGCTCCTCCAGCTTGTCGATGGTGTTCTTTGCGTCCAGCAGCTTGTTGGTCAACTCCACCATCTCGTGGTCCATCATGTTTTTGTCCCTCTCCACCTTCCGTAGCTGTGGGAGGTGAAATGGGAGGAGCCAGGGGGAGACACACGCGTTAAGGAGGTCAATCGACAAGACCGATTGACCAATCAGAAGCGTTGCTGGGGGTGGGGGTGGGGGAGGGCGGCGATGGGGGAGGGGACAACAAGCTGTCTGTTTCAGCTAGGAGCGCTAAACAGATTGCATTGTGGGATGTTGTTACCGTTGCTACGACAAACCTGTCGTACGGCAAGCGATGTCTTGCTCTCCAGTGTGTGTGTGTGTGTGTGTGTGTGTGTGTGTGTGTGTGTGTGTGTGTGTGTGTGTGTGTGTGTGTGTGTGTGTGTGTGAGTGTGTGTGTGTGTTACAACAAAGCATCTAAGCCTAAAATAATCTACACCTCCTTTTCTCCTATTCTGAATTCACATACTTTTTTGTTTGTTTTTATAGTCACTTCAAATAAGAACTGTGTTCCAAAAATAAACAACTCATCCCGGTAGTTACACTCAGGGGCGTTTTTTGCCATTAGGCAGACTTTTACATAACACAGGTTCAAAATAGGTTCAAAACAAGATCTACACATCAAAAATGTGATTGTGCCATGACTGCAAAATCCATTTCAAGGCCCAAGGTTCAAGGTTGAGCTTTGAAATAGTTGGTGATGGTGTTACTTACTGTTATAGTGTTTAAGAATAATGCATTTACAATAAAAAAAATAGAGGGGGAGAATTGGAAGGTTTTCCTGTATATGCTATTACTGACGTTTGAAAACAGTATTTGAGGTTTGAGTTGACAGTTCGTGAACTAAGAACTTTCACGTTTTTGTCCACAATTAGGAAAGAGAACTGGCTAAACGTTGGTCAAAATAACAATTATTCTCCATGTTCTCTGTTAATAGCAGATCTACAAGCTCACAACAACCACCTGTACATTACAACACCACCAAGCCAAAACAAAATACACTACATTTCACTCCACAAAATCAACTCTACATTTAGACCTTGATAAAACCTTCATATTTAGTCGATTAAAACCTTGATATTTAGGTTCAAAATAGTTCATATTTTTATCCCTTGGGGGGCGCCATTTTACTGTGCCTGTCAAAGGTGTGACGTCACAGGAGATTTTCCCTGGAGCCCCCCCTTACCAAATGGACCCGTAAGGGTCCATTTGGTAAGGGGGGGCTCCAGGGAAAATCTTGCCTGGGGCTCCAAATTGAGTAGAAACGCCACTGGTTACACTCATATGGATGTGAAGAATCAACTGAGAGAAAACACTCATCATGGAACTGCTGACAAATTAGTTCTATTTTTGCTAGAACATTTTCATTAGGGGTGGGCAAAACAATCGATACATATCAAAATATCACAATTTGTATTGCCAGAATATCAATATCAATTCACCAGGTTCAAAATCGTTGATTTTAACTCATTTGAAATAATTTGTGTGAAAAATTGCAATATACTGTATATCGATCAGATTGAATCACAACATAATTATGAATCGATTCGGCACCCTGAATATGGATATTGTATCATGAGGTAAGTGAATCGTCCCACGTCTAATTTTCATGCAGGTTTTAAAAGTACAGTATATAATTATAGTATATAAAGCGGCAAAAAGCTAGAAGCATGATTTTATAAATGTGTTGTGTGGGTCCTTGCGTTTGTGTGTGCTTGTGTGTGTGCATGTCTTGTAACGGTGGAATTCATCACCGTCATAACCTTTATATGTAAGGCACTTTTACATATAAAATAAAGTTACAATCAAAGGAGGAAAACACCATTGATAAGAAAACATGAAACATAACATCTCAACGCTTCGTCCTACTACTGATGGATGAAGACAGATTAATAAACATGGGAGCGACAAGAGAATGGAGATGTGATGAAATGGTGAGGTGAAAATGCAGTATGATTTTTTTCTTAAGTTTTCTCAGCACTTGATCTCCTGCCCAAATGTCTGACAAAAAAAATATCTGATGTACAAGCCCACAACGCGTGAGCCGCAAGCCTGTCCTCATTCGTTCACCATACTAAAGTCTAACCTCGGCCATCTTGCAAAGGCTAACATTATGTCATTCAGATTCCATGTAAACATAATCTAACGGTGAAGCGTATAGTCCTGGTTTAATTGTATACATAATCTACTGTTAGATGTTCGGTTATTGCCTTCCTTATGATCCTAGACCAGTGGTTTTGAACCTTTTTGGTCCCAGGGCCCACTATTTATTCAGCATTTCAGGCACGGACCACCATTTGATGACATTTTCACCACACAGATCCCAAAACTAAAGGCACCTGGAAAACCTCTCAAGGACCACTGGTGGTCCCCGGACCACTGGTTGAAAACGACTCTCCTAGAAGACTACAGGGTCGTTTACACCAAGGAGGATTAAACCTTAATCTGGTTTAAATCACAAATCTATTAATTCAGCGGAACCAAACTTTTTGATGTTTTTCAAACATCAACTCATTTTCTAATAGGAATGAAATAGTAACACTAGTGGTGATACTAGTCTTAAAGGCATCGTAAGTGATTTCACTTAATTCAAATACTTTTTTCCCCTTTCTTTTTAGGCAGATCCTCCCTACTACAGAGTGTGCTGACCATAAAAGGAGTTCCTCCCTGTCAAAAAACCCTAGAATAAATGCTATGGAGGGACCTGGTGTTGCTCTGATAATAGCAAATCTACAAGCTCACAACAACCACCTGTACATTACACCACCACCAAGCCAAAACAAAATACACTACATTTCACTCCACAAAATTAACTCTACATTTAGACCTTGATAAAAGCTTGATATTTAGTCGACTAAACCTTGATATTATTTAGTCGACTAAAACCTTGATATTTAGTCGACTAAAACCTTGATATTTAGTCGACTAAAACCTTGATATTTAGTCGATTAAAACCTTGATATTTAGTCGACTAAAACCTTGATATTTAGTCGACTAAAACCTTGATATTTAGTCGACTAAAACCTTGATATTTAGTCGACTAAAACCTTGATATTTAGTCGACTAAAACCTTGATATTTAGTCGACTAAAACCTTGATATTTAGTCGACTAAACCTTGATATTTAGTCGGTTTGTTTTAGTTGATTAAAACCCTGATATTTAGTCGACTAAAACCTTGATATTTAGCCGACTAAAACCTTGATATTTAGTCGAATAAAACCTTGATATTTAGTCGATTAAAACTTGATGTTCACTCGACTAAAACCTTGATATTTAGTCGACTAAAACCTTGATATTTACTCAGCTAAACTAAAACACTAAGATATGACTAAAACAATGTGGAAATGCACTCAAAAGACTATGACTAAAACTAAGTCACGACTGCTAATAAAAAAAAAGAGAATCTATGTTCCGAAGGAGAGATGGAAAGGAAAGTAAGAGCTACTGGAGGAGGAGGAGGGGAGAAACGGAGGGAAAGAAACGTAAGCGAGAAGAAAAAAAGCAAAACGCAACTGCATGGACCCAGGTTTGACTGACAGCCGCCTGGAGGATGAGGAGGATGAGGATGAAGATGAGGTTTTACATCCAATCACAGAGCAGCATGAGAGAGAGAGAGAGAGAGAGAGAGAGAGAGAGAGAGAGAGAGAGAGAGAGAGAGAGAGAGAGAGAGAGAGAGAGAGTTAGAGAGTTAAATATGTTAGAATGACATCATCACAGAAAGGAGGGAATCAGAGGGCGTGTTAAACACAAACAGTTACACATACAGTATTAAGGGAAAAGTTATGAAAATCAGAGAATTCTTTCAGAAGCAAATATTTTGAACTAAAATCGTTGCTTCTGGGCGATCCCTAGAACAACAGATGTTTTCAGATGGGGGGGTCCACAGCCAAATATAGATAATTCTGGGGATCCTTGGCATGAAATATGTTAAGCATCACTGACACGGGAAAATAGATTTTTCAGAGAAACTACAGTAGAATCTGTCAGAATCTAGCATCAGAAACTAGAAACTAGTCAGAAACTAGAATCTAGTGTCAGAAACTAGAATCAGGTGTCAAATAGAATATATTCTTAGATTTGCGCATCATTTTCACAATTTTCAACAAAAAAGAAAGAGTCAGATCTACAAGCTCATATCGCGCCTGAGCATAGCCCAGGGTTATGTTAGATCAGTGGTTTTCAACCGTTTTGATCTCAGAGCCCACTATTTATTTAGCATTTGAGCCACCATTTGAGGACACTTTAGCCATGCACTTTAGCCGTCCACAATTCCAGGCTGGATTTGAGAAAACAAAACAGTCAAAGATACAGATCATAAATGACCATTAATCTTCTACATTCTCTAGTTGTGTAGACTTGGGGCTAATTCACAGGATGAATATTTTAACTCTTGAGAGTGTAAACATGGCATTTTTACGCTCTCAAAGAGTTACATTTCGTTAACAACTGTTACCATCATTTAGCCTGGGGACCAGCTGGAACTCTCTCGAGGACCACTGGTGGTCCCCGGACCACCGTTTGAAAACCACTGCGTTAGACATTGATGCTGGAGGGAAATAAAACGGGTTGCAACCCCCCCACCCCCCTGGAATGACCTCACAATGGAGTCTCTATTCTATAGAACAGAACAGTTCCCTTCAGCTAGCTGTGAAATAGGAGCATGAACCTGCCATGAGAACACGTGTGTTTGAATCCCTAGCGGTAATGATTCAACGTTAAAGGGTAATTCCACATCACAACACATGGGGCATCAAACTACCTCGATCCCTGTGCCATCATATACATACCCTGTACGTCAGCAGTGTTGGGACATGTGCACTACGTAACTTAATATATTACATAATATATTACCAAAATGCAGTAACTTGTAATATAAATATATTACCCAACAAAAATAATCTAATATATTATACTTTTCTTTCTGCATTACTGCACTACTTTCAATATTACTTTCAGTCAGTCTGTCTCATTGCACGAGTTCTTGTGAAATTAACTTGACAATTGCAGAAATTAAATAATTACTTATTTTCTATAATTTGTCATCAAAATATTTATTGGCTTCCATGAATTCAAGGAATAAATTTAACTCCTGTGTTAACTGTCCATAGCTGAGTAGGATGAGGTAGTGCTGTTTTCAGGAGTGACGTTTTTTCAAGTTGATTTCATATGGATTTGGCCAGATTTTTTTAAAGTAATATGTAATAGTAATATTAATATATTACACTTGCTCAGACAGTAATATTGTAATATAATATATTGCTTTAAAATGAAGGTAATAATTAATAAGTAATATACTAACAAGGTAAAGTAATATTCCCAACACTGGTAGTGTACTTGATTTTTGTCATAGATGCCCCCTGCTCTACATTTCACCGCCAAGGTCGCCCTCCCCTCCAGTGGCGTTTCTAAGCTATTTGGAGCCCTAGGCAGGATTTTCCCTGGAGCCCCCCTTACCAAATGGACCCTTACAAGGGGGGCTCCAGGGAAAATCTCCTGTAAGATGGCGCCCCCCAAGGGATAACATTATTACTATTATTAAATTAAAACTATTTTTAAACTAAATAGAGATGCGCAGTGACGTCACCGCCCCGGTTCCGGAAGTCTTTTCCCCATTCATTTTTCTCATAGACTTTTCGAAAATAATTTATATCAAGACGATTACGCCGCGGCCAAAGCCAACTCAGGTCGTGACAAATCATGACAACAAACACAACATCGTCATATAATATATAATTAGGAAGAAGTAGAAAACGGCATGATACAAGACTTTTTGTTTCGTTTTTCATCTTAGAAATTATTTTATTTTATTTTATTTTATTTGTGTGTGTCATCATGATTCGTCACGACTCGAGTTGGCTTTTTCCGCGGCGTAATCGTCTTGATATAAATTATTTTCGAAAAGTCTATGAGAAAAATGAATGGGGAAAAGACTTCTGGAACCGGGGCGGTGACGTCACTGCGCATCTCTATAACATATATGTTATGATAACTAAATAACATCAATTCTAGTTATAGAGGATAAGTATAATGTATTTATCCATATTATGCTTATTAACCTGGTATCCTTTTATAGCATGTCTGGTGGTCGCCCCCCTCCCCTCGCCCCCCTCCCCCTCGTGGCGCCCAAGGCAACTGCCTAGTCTTCCTAATGGCAAAAACGCCCCTGGTCCCCTCCCACAGTTTGCATTGCTGAAGGTTGTCTTTATTCTAATGCAGGCATTTCCCCCACACATATTCATATTTTAATAGTACACTGATACTCATGCGTGTGTTTTATGTCATTCTGGTGCAGCCTTTACATGTAATCCCAGAGGTAATCTATTCCTCCTCTCCTGCCCTCCCTTCTGCCACTCTCCTCTCCAATCACTCAGGTCATAGTCGACACCCAGGCTTTTATTTCCGTCAGTGTTGCACGAAAAACAGAAACTAGTTTTTTAGCCATGGTGGCCGAGAAGTCAACCTTTCGGGGCGGGCGTGGCTCCAAATGACGTACGTACACAGCAGTGAAGGAGTGGGGGAGGGGCCGGGGATGACGACACGTTGGCGAGATCAAATCAGATCAGCTCATCTGCCGTACAAAAATGGACGGCACCCCGCCCACCCCCCAGGCCAAAATCATTTGAGGTTAGGCCAGTCTACTCAGGTCAAACCTCCTCCTCCTCCAGAGCATCTCCACCATGAAGTGGTGATGCTGCCTGGGTTTATTAAAGTCATGTAGTGTAGTGCTGGATGAAATAATCTGGCCTGATTATCCTGTAGTGTGTGCTTTGATATGATGTGTGTACAAAAAAACTAACTTTGGAGCTACTAAAATACCTGCATCAGGGGTTGACACTAAGGTCTCTGAGGCACTTGCCCATCGGGCAAGTGCAAGTCAGGTTCTACTTGCCCTCAGGTCATGGTCACTTGCCCCCCAAAAATATATTGTAAATTTTGCATTTAAGTTTACTTCCTACTTGGGTGCTTTAAACCAGGGGTTTTCAACAGGTGGTCCGAGGACCACCAGTGGTCCCTGAGAGGGTTCCAGGTAGTCCCCAGTTAAGTTGGTTAACCAGATGTAACTCTTGAGAATGTAAAAATGAAACCAAATGGACCCTTGCGGGTGCATTTGGTTTCATTTTTACACTCTCAAGAGTTACTTAAAATTAATCATCTTAATTATCCCAGGTCTACACAACTAGAGAATGTAGAAGATTAATGGTCATTTTGATCTGTATGTTAATTTGCTTCCCAAATCCAGCCTGGAATTGTGGACAGCTAGAAAGCAGGGAAAGACACAGAGGCAGAGTGCAATGACTGCCTTCAAGACAAATTTATCTTGTGTTGTGTTATAGTGCACTAAGTTGCACACTTGCCCGATCGGGCAACCAGGTAGCGGTCTTCACTGGCCCCACCATTTTTTTTTTTACTTGCCCCGGGCAAGCGGGCAAGTGTTAAGTCCTGTGCATTAAGATACAGACGACCTGCAGCAATGCAAACTGTGGGAGGGGAGGGAGACCTCAGGGTGAAAATTAGAGCAGGGGGATATCTATGACAAAAATCAAGTACAGTACACCATATATGATGTCACACACACACACACACACACACACACACACACACACACACACACACACACACACACACACACACACACACACACACACACACACACACACACACACACACACACACACACACACACACACAGAAGGAGCCATGAGATATCCACAGACTATTCATAGATGCAACACACACCACCCACTTCCGCTGCGGTGTCACTTGAACAAGATATTCATTACACATGCACAGTGACCGTTCACGCATACACAGGCGTGCAAACATACACATACATGTGCACACGTGCAACACACACACACACACACACACACACACACACACACACACACACACACAGGACACAGACTGAAGGCTCCCAGGGGACCGATGGAGGACTTTATCTCAGGTCGTTGGAAAGACTTGTCGAGATAATTATCTGACAGCTGTGGTCACAACCACACGCACGCACGCACACACACACGCACACACGCACACACACACACACACACACACACACACACACACACACACACACACACACACACACACACACACACACACACACACACTTAAATCAGTGTATACAGTGGCCAAGGAGGGGGGGGGGGGGTGAAAGGTTACCAGGGCGTGTAGCTTCTCTTCTAGGTCCTGATTGGCTCTCTGAGACGCTGTGTAACTGTTCTGGAGTCTGTGGACAAAACAACAACAAATTACAGTATATTAAAGTATATATGTAAGCAATAAATCTCAGAATTTTAATGGCATTCTTTCCTTCTTTTTCTTCTTTATCTTAGACCAGGGGTTTTCAACAGGTGGTCCGGGGACCTCCAGTGGTCCCTGAGAGGATTCCAGGTGGTCCCCAGGCTAAATGATGGAAAGTCGGTTAACCAGATGTAACTCTTTGAGAGCGTAAAACATGAAACCAAATGGACCCTTGCGGGTCCATTTGGTTTCAAGTTTACACTCTCAAGAGTTTAAAATATTCACCGTCAGAATTAGCCCAAGTCTACACAACTAGAGAATGGAGAAGATTAATGGTCATTTCCATCTATGTTTCCGAAAAACAAAATAAACCTGTTGGGGGTCTGTGGGACTAAAATGTCATCAAAAAGGTTGAAAACCACTGTCGTGGACCGTTCCATTATTATATCACTTCCTGAAAGTATCTACTGTAATTTGCGGACTATAAGCCGCACCTGAATATAAGCCGCACCAGCTAAATTTGGGGTAAAATACTGATTTTTCCTTGTATAAGCCGCATCTGAATATAAGCCGCACCAGACAACAAGCTTCATGTTAGAGCAGTGGTTTTCAACTTTTTCACAATTTAACAACATCTTCACCCCACAGACCCCAAAAACTAAACATTTCTTTTGGTTTTGTGCACAATTCCAGGATTCCAGGATTTTCGCAAACAAAAGAGGCAAAACATCAAAATTAGACCAAAATGAACATGACTTATTACTTATGACTTATTAATTAAGTGGTGCTAATTTAGATGGTGAATATCATAACTCTTGAGAGTGTAAACATGAAACCAAATGGACCCGCTAGGGTCCATTTGGTTTCATTTTTACGCTCTCAAAGAGTTACATCTGGTTAACCAACTTTCTATCATTTAGTCTGCGGAGCCCACCTGGAACCTGTAAAAATCCATAGATTGGCCGCACCGTTGTATAAGCCGCAGGGTCAAAGGCATGTGAAAAAAGTAGCGGCTTATAGTCCGGAAATTACTGTAGTATCTATGACAACCATAGGAGCCTCAGTGGTCCTTTATAAATCACCTCCACCACTCCTCTATTTTTCCTTAATCAGAGGCAGCTCAGCCAGGCTCTTCCTGATTGGCTAACAAATAATCCCGTCGGGAGTATTTGTTAGCCAATGACAAAGCTCATAGGTACTACTTTAGAGGCCTCCTGCAGCCCCTAGAGGCGCCAAAAAGACCAGATTTTTTGGAGATGATCTGATTAAAGCAGAGTTTTTCAACCAGTGGTCCGGGGACCACCAGTGGTCCTTGAGAGAGTTCCAGGTGGTCCCCAGGCTAAATGATGGAAAGTTGGTTAACCAGATGTAACTCTTTGAGAGCGTAAACATGAAACCAAATGGACCCTTGCGGGTCCATTTGGTTTCACGTTTACACTCTCAAGAGTTAAAATATTCATCATGTGAATTATCCCAAGTCTACACAACTAGAGAATGTAGAAGATTAATGGTCATTTTGATCTGTATGTTGGACTGTTTGGTTTCCCCAAATTCAGCCTGGAATTGTGGACAAAAGCAAAATAAATCTTTAGTTTTGGGAGTCTGTGGAGCTAAAATGTCATCAAACGGTGGTCCACCGTGGCTCAAATTCTGAATAAATAAGTGGGCCCTGGTATGAAAAAAAGGTTGAAAACCACTGGAATAAAGGAAGACTACATATAGGAGCTTTAACTCAAAGACCACTAGGTGGTCTAACTCAGGGGTTTTTCAACAGGTGGTCCGGGGACCACCAGTGGTCCTTGAGAGGGTTCCAGGTGGTCCCCCAGCTAAGCTGGATAACCAGATGTAACTCTTGAGAATGTAAAAATTAAACCAAATGGACCCTGGCGGGTCCATTTGGTTTTATTTTTACACTCCCAAGAGTTAAAATATTCATCATGTGAATTAGCCCCAAGTCTACACAACTAGAAGAGTAATGGTCATGGAGAGAAGCAAAAGAAATCTTTAGTTTTGGGGGTCTGTGGGGCTGAAATGTCCTCGAATGGCGGTCCGTGGCTCAAATGCTGAATAAATGATGGGGCCTGGTATGAAAAAGGTTGAAGACCCCTGGTCTAACTGGTCTCTCACCTCCTGAACTTGTCTCTCATCTTGTCCAGATCCTCATTGGTCCGGTTGAGCTCCGCCTGCAGGAAGTGGCGGCTGTTCTGTAGCTCCGCCTCCAGAGACTCCGCCCTGTGGGAGGAGTGAGAGAGGAGGCGACGGAGGTCTTCGTTCTGCTGCTGCAGGCTCCTGGGGATACACACACACACACGCACGCACACGCGCACACACGCGCACACGCACACACACACACACACACACACACACACACACACACACACACACACACACACACACAAACACGTACAGAAACACGCATGCACACACACACACACACACACACACACACACACACACACACAAACACGTACAGAAACACGCACACACACACACACACACACACACGTACAGAAACACGCATGCACACACACACGTACAGAAACACGCATGCACACACACACACACACACGCACAGGCACAGACAGGCGCACACGCACGCACGCACACACACGTGTACAGAAACACACACACACACACGCACGTATCACACTGTGTTGCCGTCGATGTATAATTTACGGTTTAGCCATTTAGCAGATTAATTCAGAATGACTTGCAGTATAGCAAGAACAACACATACATCACATACACACACATACTGTATACACATACAGCACATGCATCACATACAGAGATTATGGATGTTCAGATACTGTATCAGTATCTGGAAAATAATCTGACATTTTTTGGTCATATCAGTCCATATTATCAGCAATACTGATAATATGATAATATGGTATGACACTGACATTTTCTGAAAAATATCAGTGTCGGCCCTTATTTGTCATTATCGCCTGTGAGGATGTCAGTGGTACGACCAAACAGTGTCAAAATGAAGTCTGGAGAGGTGAGTTTTCAGACTGCAGCGAAAGACTGGGGAGTGAATCTGCAGTCCTGACTGCAATGGGAAGTTCATTCCATAGTTTAGATAGGGAGTGAGTCTGTGGTTCTGACTGCAGTGGGAAGTTCATTCCATAGTTTAGATAGGGAGTGAGTCTGTGGTTCTGACTGCAGTGGGAAGTTCATTCCATAGTTTAGATAGGGAGTGAGTCTGTGGTTCTGACTGCAGTGGGAAGTTCATTCTATAGTTTAGATAGGGAGTGAGTCTGTGGTTCTGACTGCAGTGGGAAGTTCATTCCATAGTTTAGATAGGGAGTGAGTCTGTGGTTCTGACTGCAGTGGGAAGTTCATTCCATAGTTTAGATAGGGAGTGAGTCTGTGGTTCTGACTGCAGTGGGAAGTTCATTCCATAGTTTAGATAGGGAGTGAGTCTGTGGTTCTGACTGCAACAGTTTGCATAGTTTTGGAGCCAGAAATAAGGGAGAAGAGTTTGGGACGTGTGGAGCACTGTGCCTTCGTTTTTTTTTTAACTGAATGTTCTGTCAGCTTCCTTGTGTGTGCGGGCATGCGTGTGTGCACACGTGTGTGCCTGCGACTGTGTGTGTGTGTGTGCGTGTGCATGTGCGTGCAAACCCGGCTGGGATTAATGACAATGACTGTGTCCATGAAACGAGTCACCAAAGATAGAGCATTAAATTATTAATCCAGAGAGAGAGAGACTTACTGTATTCTGTCTCCATCTGTTAAGACACACTGTAAGACAGAGAGGACAATGTGTGAGTTAGACATACCATGTATTTGCACCAGTACATGTAGATTCTACAGTATTCTACTTATTAAGCAGATAAGAGTAGAGTTCCTCCACCATTATTGCAGTCGTTTTGGGCAGCACACAGTACTGGCCTCCTCTAACCCTAACCCTAAACATAACCTCCAGCACGTCGCCATGCTGACACAGGGTTTAAAACAAGGCAGCCAACCAGACACGCTGGTGGAGGATTGCGCCACATTTTCACCATTTAAAAAAAAATATCAGACCTACAAGCTCATAGCGCGCCACGGTGGTGGCGCGCTATTTTTCAATAACTAAAATAATGCAAATGACGCTAAGTAATGCTAACTAATGCTAACTAATGCTAATAATGCTAAGCAATCATAACGCTAAGTACTGTTAACACTGTTACTGTTTATACGTAATGCTAATCATGCTAATAAAGCACAGAACTCAGTGGTAGAGAAACAGTGGTAAATAATAGGACCATAACCCTCGGAACTTCAAGACAAATCGACCGCACAGCCACAGATCCTTCTCACAACACATCTGTGGACTTCTGACTCTCACAGTTAGAGACCCGGGAGACCTTTCCCCACCCAAACAGTGAGACAGCCTTCGTCAAAGGCATGCAGACATTGTGGAGAGAGAAAGAGTTAGGTAAGGCTGGAGTTATGTCATAATGAAGGCAGTTACTGGCATTATTGGTAATATCAGTGAACCGGTCGGTCGTTTACCAAAACAATCCGATTATTTCGTTTATTTGTCTCATTCCAGTCGCTTATTTTGTTTATTTGTCTCACTCCGGTCGATTATTTCGTTTATTTGTCTAATTTCAGCCGTTGCTATCGGATACCCTTGTAGACGAGTAGTGCTAGTCACTGTACTCAGTCATCCAATCACAATCCATATTAACAGTGGAACACCACTCTATTGGCTGGTCCTTACAGGCTATGGGATTTTTATCCCAACAGTTTACATGACAGAATGACCGTGTCAGTTTACATTTTTTTACAGTTTACATTATATAACATGGGTAACTACCAACACACCCATTGAAAACACAGTAACTGTAATGGCATTAATGAAAGGGGAAATATAGAGAATCACTTCACAAGTGTAACTGTAAAAAGCCGTCCCTATGTAAGGGCGTTTAGGTATGGCTCCCTGTGTGTGAAATGTAAAGCTCACTAATCTATGTAAAGCACTTTGGGTAAAAGGCTGTACAAAGTGCACCATTTACCAATAATTTCCTGTCCGTCCATTTAAGCGTGGACACGCGCTCAGCGTCATCCTTAAAATCAAGCAGCAGCGCGAGAGATTTTAGCTGTGAGTTGTGTGGGCGATCGAGGTCGAATCGATGACACATCGGTTCAGAAGGCCAGCGTGTGAACACACACACACACACACACACACACACACACACACACACACACACACACACACACACACACACACACACACACACACACACACACACACACACACACACACACACACACACACACACACACACACACACACACACACACTAACCTCAGGAAAGGAAACTAGATTCGGTCGGCTGGACTAATTTGGGTTTCCGTCGTTACGAAATTCAACCTTGGTTAGACGCAGACGCGTCATGATGACATCATCATACTCAGGGGCGGATCTAGGTATGGGCATGGGGGGGGGCGCCTCACTAAACGCCCAGTCTGCCCCACCAAACATGATGGCATGCAAAACAACCCAAGATATTTCAAATTAAAGTGCTTATATTTAAAATGATTTGAAACACTACTGCTACTAACTAACTACAGCTGTGTCACCACTAAACCAACAGCATTTCATCATTGAAAACAGAACACTCTCCGAGTCAGACCTTTAGCTTTATGCATGCTGCGTGTCTGTTGCAACTTCAACAACAACTGATGTTATTATTGATGCTTTACTTGACTAATAAAAGTCCTGTAATTGAAAATGGTATGGGTGCGGCTTCATACGCTGGGATGTAATCTCTATAGACTAGAACATGGATAATGTCACAATGCTGACATATTATTGAATTCAGCTGTTACAGTTCCAAGCATGCAAACATCACCACTTTTAATAACTTCAGTAAGTATTGAGGATGTTGAAAATACTAATAAATGCAGATAATGGAGAATTCCACACCAAAACACATTGGGCATCAATCTACCTTGATCCTGTGACATCATACAGTATAGCTAGGGCAACCAAGCTGCAAGCTGCAGTCATGAAACTCAATCAATGTGGCTTCAGAATTTGTAAAACTGACACGGTCAGTCTTTCATGTAAACTGACACGGTCAGTCTGTCATGTAAACTGACACGGTCAGTCTGTCATGTAAACTGACACGGTCAGTCTGTCATGTAAACTGACACGGTCAGTCTGTCATGTAAACTGACACGGTCAGTCTGTCATGTAAACTGACACGGTCAGTCTGTCATGTAAACTGACACGGTCAGTCTGTCATGTAAACTGACACGGTCAGTCTGTCATGTAAACTGACACAGTCAGTCTGTTATGTAAACTGACACGGTCAGTCTGTTATGTAAACTGACACGGTCAGTCTGTTATGTAAACTGACACAGTCAGTCTGTCATGTAAACTGACACGGTCAGTCTTTCATGTAAACTGACACGGTCAGTCTTTCATGTAAACTGACACAGTCAGTCTTTCATGTAAACTGACACGGTCAGTCTGTCATGTAAACTGACACAGTCAGTCTTTCATGTAAACTGACACAGTCAGTCTGTCATGTAAACTGACACAGTCAGTCTGTCATGCAAACTGACACGGTCAGTCTGTCATGTAAACTGACACGGTCAGTCTTTCATGTAAACTGACACGGTCAGTCTTTCATGTAAACTGACACGGTCAGTCTGTCATGTAAACTGACACAGTCAGTCTTTCATGTAAACTGACACTGTCAGTCTGTCATGTAAACTGACACGGTCAGTCTGTCATGTAAACTGACACGGTCAGTCTGTTATGTAAACTGACACGGTCAGTCTGTCATGTAAACTGACACAGTCAGTCTGTCATGTAAACTGACACAGTCAGTCTGTCATGTAAACTGACACAGTCAGTCTGCCATGTAAACTGACACGGTCAGTCTGTCATGTAAACTGACATGGTCTGTCATGTCTGTAGACGTCTGACTTCAATCAGTGTGGCTTCAGAATGTGTAAAACTGTCATGGTCAGTCTGTAATGTAAACTGACACAGTCAGTCTGACATGTAAACTGACAGTCAGTCTGTCATGTAAGTCTGTAGACGTCTGACTGACAATAATGCCAATAATAAAGTGAAGTCGCCCGTGTTCCAGAAATGGAATCCTCTATGCTCATTCATTCATAGACTCTTTGAAAATGATCGATATAAAGACGATTATACCGTGGACAAAGCCGACTCGGGTTGCATCGGTAGCATAATAACATCAATGTAACTAGAAGTGCTCTCTGTCGAGTGTTAGTGACTTACTGCCTTGCCCACAAGTTGGCCACAAATGCCCTACTTGTGCCCGAGCAGAGCGTGCAAGTACTGCAGTAAACCATAGTCACAGGACTGTGTCTCTTGGTCTGGCCTTCTATTGTCAACCTCCGATTTCCTTCGGTACCAAGATGTATTCAACCAATGAGAGTCGGGAGTTGGGCGTTGGTCAAATTCGAACAGAGGCAGCCGATTGGCCAGCAGCCCCGTCACTCAACAGTGCAACAGTTACAGTGTGAAACAACAAACATGGCGGCTGCATCTGCGGTGAATCGCGGACATATCAATCTGTCCATTAAACCGACCTATGACGAATAGTTTCTTTAAAGAAGCGTTGGGTTGTATAAAAAAAATCTCACAAGACAGCGGACAATGTCAGACTCAAGAAGGAAGCTGAACTCCAGTAATAAGTAAGTAAGTAAGTAATAACAAAAATCAGCCCAGACTGAAGTGCAGTGGCGCAACAGCGCCCCCATGTCGCTTTCTTAAACACAGGGACAGAGGGATGTACATAGGGACACTGATGTTCCTTGGACCGGACCAGAACGCGACAGACGGACAGGTAGGACGTACGGACAGAGGAGGCGAGGAGGAGGAGCATCAGAGGGCAGGGTGGGCGTGGTTTAGGGACGTACCTGGTGGTCACCTGACCGAACGGCGGCGGCGCCACAGCGCCTCTCGTCGCCGCGAGAACCGGGAGGAGGAGGAAGAGGAGTAGCGTCCCAGCTCAGAGCTCTCCTCCTGCCCCTTCCTCTTCCTCCTCCTCCTCGCCTCTCTCTCTGTCCAGAAGACAAACATATGGAGCCGTCGCTGCTCCTCCTGCCCTTCCCCCTCCCCCTCGCCTCCCCCTCCCCTCCGGGGGACGCCCCTCTCCTCCCCGCCAGCAGGCGGAGGCGGGCGGGGCTGAGGACGCGCGCCGTCACCTCGTCCAGGAAGCCCGAGAAGCGCGCCCTGCGCTGCAGGATCTGCTCCACCCTCCACAGCGTCTGCTGGGAGGCGCCTGCCGAGCTCCCCTGGTGGTCCCCGGACGAGGTGGTGGTCCCCCGCGGGGTCCCGCCCCCGTCGGGGGTCTTGGTCTTCTCCTTGGGACCGTCTTTGGAGGCGGTCTGCTTCAGGATGCCCCTGGGGATCTGGAGCTTGTTCTGGCCCTGCTGGAGGTTCTTCTGGTTCCTGGGAGGCATAAAACTCTCCAGAGGTTCTCTGAAGGCCAGGCAGCGGTCTGGACTCCTCTGGGAGCGGCCGGGGACTTGTGGAGCCCTGGAGGAGTGAGCCGAGAGTCCTGAAGTCTTCTGGGAGTGACCTGATCGTTCTGGACTTCTCTGGGGTCGACCTGATCGCTCTGGACGCTTCGAGAGGTGAGCCGGTCGTTCTGGACTCCTCTGGGATCGACCTAGTCGTTCTGGACTTCTTTGGGGTCGACCCAGTCGTTCTGGACTCTTCGAGAGGTGACCCGGTCGCTCTGGACTCTTCTGGGGGTGACCTGGTCGTTCTGGGCTCTTCGAGGGGTGACCCGGTCGTTCTGGACTCTTCGACGGGTGACCCGGTCGTTCTCGGCTCCTGGAGGCGTGGCCCAGGCGATGTGGACTACTGGAGGGACTCCTCGTCCTCCGAGGACGACTACGATCCCGTCCCGCCGGCCTGCCCCTGGCCCCGCCCCTTCCCCTAGAGGAGGGGAGGTCTTCCTGATCCTCCTCCTCCTCTTCCTCCTCCGGAGATGGAGGAAGACTCCTGGAGCAGGAGCAGGAGTCCAGGCTCTGCAGGGAGGCCGAGGGCGAGGAGAAGCCCAGCAGGAGCTCACTGCTGCTGCTGAAGACCTGCTGGCTCCACCCTGGACCCGCCTGGAGGTTCCACTGCTGCTTCTGGACCTGCTGGGTCCATCCCTGCTGGACCTGGGACCTCCACTGTTGTCCCATCTGGGGGTTCGATTGTTGCCCCATCTGGGACCTCCACTGTTGCCCCATTTGAAGGTTGGATTGTTGCCCCATTTGAAGGTTGGATTGTTGCCCCATCTGGGGGTTCCACTGTTGCCCCATTTGAAGGTTCGATTGTTGCCGGTTTGAAGGCTCGATTGTTGCCCCATTTGAAGGTTGGATTGTTGCCCCATTTGAAGGCTCGACTGTTGCCCCATTTGAATGCTCGACTGTTGCCCCGTCCGAGGGCTCCACTGCGGCCCCGTGCGAGGAGGAGGGCTCCACCTCCCCGCATCTCTCGCCGAATCCGGCGCGCCCAAAGAGGAACCGAGAGTCCTCCGGCGCTCGCTCGTCGCCGTCGTCGTGGTGGCTGAGCCGGCGGGCGGCGGTGGGCGGTCCCAGAGGGGTCCGCGGGGGCGGCAGGACGGCCAGGTCCAGACTGGACAGGCTGGACACGTCCAGGTCGCTGCTGCAGCCGCAGCAACAGTCGTCCGAGTCGGCAGGGGAGGGCGGCGGCGAGGGCGGAGGCCTCCGCGGCGGAGGCCAGGACAGACGCTGCTGGTGGTGCTGCTGCTGGGAAGGATACAGGTTAGGGAGGTTGGAGGAGGACAGGGTGCGTTTCATTACCTGCTGGGGGTCTCCCTGCTGAGCGGGAGTGGGAGGGGTCAGGGTGGGAGGAGGAGGAGGGTAGAGGTCGTCCCTGAAGGGCGCGGTGCCAGCGGACGCCGCCTGCCGGCTCTCGCGGTGCTGGGGCGGAGCCTTGCGGTACGGCTTCCTGCCCGCAGCCTGCTGATTGGACGAGGAGGAACTCATCCTGGAGGGGCGGGGCGGGGCAGGGCGGGGGGGCGGAGTCAGTCCTGTTGGAGAGACAGAGGTTAGCGCCCGTCGTTAGCGCAGGTGTTAGCACCCGTTAGCGCGCCGGTTTAGCTCGTTTAGCATCCTCGTTTAGTGCTCGGGTCCTGTAGGAACAAAAGTTAGCCGGTTAGCGTGTTAGCATCCTCTGGTAGCTCTCCTGTCTGTTCTGTTGGTGCAGATTCTTTGGCTCCCTGTTAGGTTAGGGCGTTAGCGAGGTTAGCCTGTTAGCATGCCAGCTCCATGCAGCAGCAGCAGCGGCAGAATGGATATGATGCTCTATGAACTGTTCATGTTCTCTCTCTCTCTCTCTCTCTCTCTCTCTCTCTCCCTCTCTCTCTCTCTCTCTCTCTCTCTCTCTCTCTCTCTCTCTCTCTCTCTCTCTCTCTCTCTCTCTCTCTCTCTCTCTCTCTCTCTCTCTCTCTCTCTCTCTCTCTCTCTCTCTCTCTCTCTCTCTCTCTCTCTCTCTCTCCCAAACTGACATCATTAAAGTGAAGTTAGGATCAATATGGCTACAATGAGGACACACACACGCTCTCAAATACATGGACTAGTGTGTGTGTGTGTGTGTGTGTGTGTGTGTGTGTGTGTGTGTGCGTGTGTGTGTTAGGGGGTGGGGGTGTAGTGAGGCCTCAGGGAGAGATTGATGGGAGAGAGAAGAGGAACTCAATCTGATTGGTAACATTGATCAAACACACACACACACACACGCACACGCACACACACACACACACACACACACACACACACACACACACACACACACACACACACACACACACACACACACACACACACACACACGCACACGCACGCACGCACACAGACACAGACACACACAGACGGTCATACGCAGGTCAGAAAGAGGCCACATTCAGAGAGAGTTTCAGAACATTCACCATTTGAAAAATTAAACGTCGAAACGCATGGAAATAATTTGGGGGTTAATATTGTATTGTTGTCGGATAAGATTGTTGTATTTTTGTGCTACAGAAATCCTCTCACTGTCTGCATGCAAATTATACCTCCTGCACCTCGTTAAACATTAATTATTTCATATTGACTGGAGAGTCTTTTTATCAGGGGCGGATCTAACATGTCCCATTTGGGGGGGTAAGAGAACATGTTGGAGGGGCAAGAGAAAATGGTATGGGTGCGGCTTCATCGCCAGTGGCGCGAAGAAGCCGCACCCATACCATTTTCAGTTACAGGACTTTTATTAGGCAAGTAAAGCATCAATAATAACATCAGTTGTTGTTGAAGTTGCAACAGACACGCAGCATGCATAAAGCTAAAGGTCTGACTCAGAGAGTTTTCTGTTTTCAATGATGAAATGCTGTTGGTTTAGTGGTGACACAGCTGTAGTTAGTAGTAGTAGTAGTGTTTCAAATGATTTTAAGCACTGAAATATCTTGGGTTGTCTTGGGTTGCATGCCAGCATGTTTGGTGGGGCAGTCAGGGCATTTAGGGGGGTATTGCCCCCCCATATCCATGCCTAGATCCGCCCCTGCTTTTGATCAAACTAGAATCCCTCCTTACTAGGCATCATGTGTGCTTTATCAGCCAATAGAAGTAGCATTGGAGTCAACAGGGAGTGGCGCTACTCTGTCCTATTACAGATACTCTAGTTGTGGCAGGGGCGGATCTAGGCATGGGTATTTAGGGGGGCAATGCCCCCCTAAATGTCCTGACTGCACCACCAAACATGATGTCATGCAAACGACCCAAATTTCAAACATATTTCAAATTAAAGTGCTTATATTTAAAATGATTTGAAACACTACTACTGCTACTAACTAACTACAGCTGTGTCACCACTAAACCAACAGCATTTCATCATTGAATACAGAAAACTCTCTGAGTCAGACCTTTAGCTTTATGCATGCTGTGTGTCTGTTGCAACTTCAACAACAACTGATGTTATTATTGATGCTTTACTTGACGAATATAAGTCCTGTAACTGTAAATGGTATGGGGGCGGAAATTGGGAAATCTTACATCCGCCCCTGAGTTTTGGCCCCCTGGTGGCTATGAGAAGAGGGTGTCATTTCTTTTTGTAATTGTACTTTGTTCCAAAAATGTTTTGGTTTTGTTAGCTAAGCTCTCAAGAGTTAAATTGTTGTTAAAACACCTGCACTACTTAAGTTAACAAGATGTCTACACAATCAGAGAATGTGAAATAATTGTCGTGTTGATTTGCCTGATATGATTTTGTAATTTCTCTTGTTATTAGGTTTTCTGAGATCACCAAAAAACCTCAACTTTTCACTAAACCTGTAAAAGTGATGATGAACAACAGCTGCCGGGAATGCAGTAATTTAACAACTGTGCAGACAAATGTACTACAGCGTTTAATTAAACCTTCATTGGATGGAACAAATTCATTAAATCCACAGCTGTTCCTTTACAAATGTTAGAATTATGACTGTGTCTGTGAGGACAGTTCTGGTCGGCTGTTGTTCTGTGAGTGAAACGTTGGGCTGAATTTATTCTGTGTTTTTAAAACAACAACATTATGTATATGGTGGATTCACCATATAATAATCATTTTTCGCACCTGATTAACAGGTGGCAAATCTCCTCAAATCCAGGAAGACCTCACTGCAGATGTTGCATTATTAACTTTATGCATAATAGTACAGATGTTTAATTATTACTATGCACATCCTTTGTTCATTCTTACGCCCAAAAAAGTAGTTCCATGAGGGGTCAAAAATTAACAAAGGAGGTCCTAATATTTTAAAAATAATTCAACAATACAAATGACGCTTTGTGGATTCATTTACGTTTACTGCGTGGCCCCAGTGACCTCCACAAAATGACCAAATGAACCAAATGAACCCTAACGGGTTCATTTGGTTCCATTTGTACGCTCACAGAAAAAAGAAGCAATCCATTAACATGGTGAAAATACATCTTAGTGGTTTTCTTCATACCTCCATTTCTTGAGAACACAGAATAGGGTGACTTTTTTATCACGTCCACTCAGCACCTCTAGGGTATACTAGACATATTAGAATGTTGAAAATGGGTGGAGTTCCCCTTTAATACAGTTGACACCACTATATTAACGGACACTAGTGTTTCATACAACTTAAATTCCAAAAATCTGAGCTATCTCTTTAAGAAGTGTTAACCTGTGTAACCTAGTGTACTGTAGGGCGAGAGTAGTGACAAGCTTTGATCTCGAATCTTGTGCTGGCTGGAGCTCTGCAAGTTCCAAACATAGTCCTACATAGTTAACCACTGCATCACAGCACAGCCTGTTTTATTATAATATACATTAACTAAAGCCACTTATATAACAAATCATTATTCACTAGAGTGACCAGAGGTCTGTTAATGCGTTAAAATGTCCTAAAATGCCGTAATTTCGCCAATTTAACTGCAAACGTGCGATCTGCTGTCAATGGAGCTGGATGGACAGAGTGGTTTGTTTGGAACCTGAATCCCTCCTTACTAGGCGTCACATGATGTTTTTCAGCCAATAGCTGTCTCTGTTCAGCCGTAGCATTGGAGTCAACAGGGAGTGTCGCTACTCTGTCCTATTACAGATATTCCAGGCCTACTGAGCCAATAGTATGATGACAACATGCGCTGGCCAATCACAACTGCTCTCCATAGTTGTCCTTACCCAATCAGCAAGCAGCTGTTCCCGCCGGCGAATTCATCCACAGCTTGAGAAGATCTGGACAGACAGACAGACAGAGATATTGACTATCAACACATGTACCACAAATGTCAACACATGTACAAACTAACTAAGAGAGAGAGAGCGAGAGAGAGAGAGAGAGAGAGAGAGAGGAAAGGTTATAGGTGAGGAGGTGGCAAAGGTTGTAGGTAAGGGGTTAGGAAAGCAGACATGCAAATGAGACATGAAAGGAGAGGCGAGCAGGTAGCTAGCCATGTGCTCTGAATTATGTAACAGCAGCTAGTGTCACCTCAGAGTGTGTGTGTTTGTGTGTGCGTGTGTGCGGTGCATAGCAGATTCACATCCAGAACCCTCACCTCTTGAGCCAGAGCACTAGCAGGTTGCGGGTTCATCTCCCATCTCCTCTCCTCTGTCTGAAACAATCCTGTTTCTATTCCTCTGTTCCTACGAGAGTCTGGAGGAGAGAGAGAACACACACACGCACACGCACACACACACACACACACACACACACACACACACACACACACACACACACACACACACACACACACACTGGAGTCATCTTACAGCAGAGGACAGGACAGACACCTGATACAGATGACAGTACATGTCTTTATATGGATGAACTCCTCTGGAGTTCCTCAGGGTTCTGTTCTCGGGCCTTCTCAGTTTTCAGTTAGTGTGTGTGTGTGTGTGTGTGTGTGTGTGTGTGTGTGTGTGTGTGTGTGTGTGTGTGTGCGTGTGTGTGTGTGTGTGTGTGTGTGTGTGTGTGTGAGTGAGAGAGAGAGAGTGTGTGTGTGTGTGTGTGTGTGTGTGTGTGTGTGTGTGTGTGTGTGTGTGTGTGTGTGTGTGCGCGCGCGTGCGCATGCGTGCGTGCGCAAGACATCAAGATATAGTAAGTTATAAAGGATCGCCCACTGAGGGTGAAAACATGATACTTTCTGGACTTGCCAGCAAAAACATCAAATCATCCATCTTCACCCGCTTATCCCGGGTTGGGTTGTGGGGGCAACAGCTCCACCAGAGAGCTCAAGACTTCCCTGTCCCGAGCAACATTAGGCAAGTGCCTAATGTTGCGGTGAAAGTGTTTTTTTTGTTCCCGGCAGTAACATAATTCTCAGGACAGACTCATCCAGGCCCGTTCAGCTCTTATCAGGAAGCACATGTTGGAACTCCCAGGGGGTCCCTGGGTCCAGACTGGTACATGCATGTACGATACTGTACTGTACCATACTGTACTGTACACCCAGCATCTCCCTCGACTGCCTCGCAACGGCCATCGCAACTGTTTTGCCTAAGTCGCGATGGTTTTTCGTATAACAGTCGGCCATTTTGCTTAACAGTCGCAACGGTTTAAGGTTGAGGGTTAAGGTTAGGTTTAGGCATAGGGTTTCAACCAGTGGTCCGGGGACCACCAGTGGTCCTTGAGAGAGTTCCAGGTGGTCCCCAGGCTAAATTATGGAAAGTTTGTCAACCAGATGTAACTCTTTGAGAGCGTAAACCGTAAACAAGTGTTTACGCCCTCAAGAGTTCAAATATTCACCATGTGAATTAGCCTAAAGTCATGACTAGAGAATGTAGAAGATTAATGGTCATTTTGATCTGTATGTTTCACTGTTTCCCCAAATCCAGCCTGGAATTGTGGAAAAAAGCAAAATAAATCTTTTAGTTTTGGGGGTCTGTGGGGCTAAAATGTCATCAATGGCGATCCTCCGTGGCCCAAATGCTGAATAAATAGTGGGCCCTGGGTTCAAAAATGTTAAAAACCACTAGGATTAAGGGTTAGGGTTAGTATGGGGAAAACGGCCGACTGTTAATGCAAAACAGTTGCGACTGTTATGCGAAAACGGTCGTGACAGTTATAAAAACCGTCGCAACGGATGTCGCGGTGGAGGATTGCTTTGGCTGGCTCTCCAGCAGCCAACAGGTACACATGGTGTTCTGTACGCCATGTTACTACCAACAGAACTGCTGCTCAGGGGTGGATGTAACATTTCCCAATTGGTGGGGCATGCAGGAGAAAATGGTATGGAGGCGGATTCATCACCGGTGTCGCTTCGCGCCACGGGTGATGAAGCCGCCCCCATACCATTTTCAGCTACAGGACTTTTATTAGTCAAGTTAAAGCATCAATAATAACATCAGTTGTTGTTGAAGTAGCATGCATAAAGCTAAAGGTCTGACTCAGAGAGTTTTCTGTTTTGAATAATGAAATGCTGTTGGTTTAGTGGTGCCACAGCTGTAGTTAGTTAGTAGCAGTAGTAGTGTTTCAAATCATTTTAAATATAAGCACTTTAATTTGAAATATCTTGGGTTGTTTTGCATGCCATCGTGTTTGGTGGGGCAGTCTGGGCATTTAGGGGGGCATTGCCTTTCCCCCCCATGCCCATGCCTAGATCCGCCCCTGCTGGTGGTGTGTTTGTCAGCTGTGATAAGAGTATAAAAGCCGTCCCACTCTGGGCTCTCAGACACTCGGTGTTTCAGGATGGAGGTCTGCAGGGGTGTGCTTGTTTTACTGCTCTGCCTGTCCGGGGGGAGCGGGGCACGGGGAGACAGCGGGGGGAGTCTGCACAGTGACACCGGAGGACCATCAGGTGAGCTCCATCAGGAGTAAGGTGGCCCTATGCAGGATTATTTCATGTGCCCCACCACCTCTGAAATATATTAAGGGTGGGCAAAAACATTGATATGCCAATATATCGCAATTCTTAATGCCATGATAGCAATATTGGTTCAAAATCGATGTCAGAAAGATGTTCTAGTTGACTGAACTTCTCATGGTCCAGAGTGTTTAGAATTTTTAAAAGGGGAATTCCACCAATTTTCTCTTTTAGGACCTTTTTTCTGAGGGCAAGAAATGTTGAAAATGGGTGGAATTCCCCTCTAAAATGTTCTAGTATAATAAAAGCAGTCATTTTTGGCATCACATTTTTCGAATCACAGCGTAACTGGAATCTAGCGTCAGAAAACTCGAAACTAGCGCCAAAAACTGGAATCTAGCATTGGAAACTGAAATCTAGTGCCAGAAATTAGAATCTCATGTTAGAAACTATAGCCTAGTGCCAGAAACTAGAATCAAGTCAGGACAAAATGGGTTGAATTTGAATTTGATCTCGCCAGGCCCATCAGGTGTTCTCCTAAAAGGCGACATGGCGGCAGACCTGCGTGAGCTCAGAGACATGGTGGTCAGACTGGGAGCGACGGTGGTGATCCAGAGCGGAGATCTGAGGAACGCCGAGGACAGGCTGGAGGCCAGCGAGGAGGAAGCCCAGAGACAGAGCATCCTACTCAAAGGTTAGGGTTAAGATACTGTATGTACAAAGATAGGCATGTTCGCATACACGCCATCTTACGAGAGTTGGTTTGTGGGATAAAGAATCATTGATAACAAAGTAAAATCTCTACTGATTTGTTTTTTCTTATAGAAGCCGTTTTAGTATGAATATGTTGTAAATAATATATGCATTTTGATGATCGGGGTCTTAACTCCAGTGTCCATGGAGTTAAGGAATGGATCATAAGTTGTGTATTCTGCTCTTTCCTCACATGTTCTCCCCGTGTCCCCTAGGGTAGATACCCTCACATGTTCTCCCCGTGTCCCCTATAGGGTAGATACCCTCACATGTTCTCCTTGTGTCCCAGAGGGTAGATACCCTCACATGTTCTCTCCCCGTGTCCCCTATAGGGTAGATACCCTCACATGTTCTCCCTGTGTCCCCTAGGGTAGATACCCTCACATGTTCTCCCCGTGTCCCCTAGGGTAGATACCCTCACATGTTCTCCCCGTGTCCCCTAGGGTAGATACCCTCACATGTTCTCCCCGTGGCCCCTAGGGTAGATACCCTCACATGTTCTCCCTGTGTCCCCTAGGGTAGATACCCTCACATGTTCTCCCCGTGTCCCCTAGGGTAGATACCCTCACATGTTCTCCCCGTGTCCCCTAGGGTAGATACCCTCACATGTTCTCACTGTGTAGACTTAATAATCTCTCTATGGTGTGTTCCAGTTATGGCTGCAAAACTGAGAGCCGCAGAGACCAGCGTGGAAGACCTCCAAAGCAGACTGAATACCAGCCAGATCCAGCTGGAAGGACTGAAAACTAGACTTGGTGCTAGCGAGGGTCAGGTTGTAATCCTGGGGAACAGACTGAGTGTTAGTGAGGGAGAGGTCAAAGTCCTCGAGTCCAGACTTAGTTTTAGTGAGAGTCAGGCAGAGGTCCTGGAGACCAGACTAAATACCAGTGACAGCCACGTGTACCACCTCCAGACCAGACTGAGTGCTAGTGAGAGTCTAGTTGAGGGACTCGACTCTAGACTTGATGCGAGTGAGAGTCTAGTCGAACAAATCGACTCTAGACTTGGTGCTAGTGAGAGTCTATTTGAAGGACTCGAGTCTAGGCTTGGTGCTAGTGAGACTCTAGTTGAAGGACTCAACTCTAGACTTGTTGCTAGTGAGAGTCGAGTTGAAGGACTCGAGTCTAGACTTGGTGCTAGTGAGAATCTAGTTGAAGGACTCGAGTCTAGACTTGGTGCTAGTGAGAATCTAGTTGAAGGACTCGAGTCTAGACTTGGTGCTAGTGAGAGTCTAGTTGAAGGACTTGACTCTAGACTTGGTGCTAGTGAGAATCTAGTTGAAGGACTTGACTCTAGACTTAATGCTAGTGAGAGTCTAGTTGAAGGACTCGAGTCTAGACTTGGTGCTAGTGAGACTCTAGTTGAAGGACTCGAGTCTAGACTTGGTGCTAGTGAGAATCTAGTTGAAGGACTCGACTCTAGACTTAATGCTAGTGAGAGTCTAGTTGAAGGACTCGACTCTAGACTTGGTGCTAGTGAGACTCTAGTTGAAGGACTCGAGTCTAGACTTGGTGCTAGTGAGAATCTAGTTGAAGGACTTGACTCTAGACTTAATGCTAGTGAGATTCTAGTTGAAGGACTCGAGTCTAGACTTGGTGCTAGTGAGACTCTAGTTGAAGGACTCGAGTCTAGACTTGGTGCTAGTGAGACTCTAGTTGAAGGACTCGACTCTAGACTTAATGCTAGTGAGACTCTAGTTGAAGGACTCGAGTCTAGACTTGGTGCTAGTGAGAGTCTAGCTGAACGACTTGACTCTAGACTTACTGCTAGTGAGAGTCTAGTTGAAGGACTCGAGTCTAGACTTGGTGCTAGTGAGACTCTAGTTGAAGGACTCGAGTCTAGACTTGGTGCTAGTGAGACTCTAGTTGAAGGACTCGAGTCTAGACTTGGTGCTAGTGAGAGTCTCGTCCAAGTCCTCCAGACCAGATTGAGTGCCAGTGAGGTCCAGGTCAAAGACTTGAAGGAAGAAAGTGAAGGTAATCTGAACACTGCGACTGCCGTGGACTGAGATCTCCGTCTCTTAGTGCATTCCATGTAATTATTTGATATTGTGGCGTGCTATAATACTGCACGGTGGAAATCTGGTCTATCCTATTTTACTCTGAATCTAAATCACATAAACTGGTCCACATAAGTTCGGAAACCTAACTTTGCGAATTATTTAAGTATCTTATACTGTTTTAAGCATTGATTAGTCACCTTTACAACAAGGTGTGGCTTTTAGATATCAAACATTCTTGGAATGAGTAACACTGAAAAATGTGTGGGTTGCACCCACAAAAATGTGGCAAAATGAAATGTGGTTCTGTTGGCATTCACTTGTTTTGAACTTCCATGTGCTGGCATACCTTGTTGTAAAGGTGCCTAATCAATGACTACAACCATATAAGGTGCAATACTGATTGGTGTTATGAAGAGAATTACTCCCAAAGTTAGATATTCAGACTTATGTTCATTATGATTTAATATTCAAAACATTTCCTACTGATTTCAACCCATGTTGTAATGCTAATGTTGGAACCGATTTCAGCACATGTAATGCTAATGTTGAACTGATATTAGCCCATGTTGTAATGCTAATGTTGAACTGATTTCAGCCCATGTTGTAATGCTAATGTTGGAACTGATTTCAGCACATGTTGTAATGCTAATGTTGGAACTGATTTCAGCACATGTTGTAATGCTAATGTTGAACTGATATTAGCCCATGTTGTAATGCTAATGTTGAAGTGATATTAGCCCATGTTGTAATGCTCACGTTGAACTGATTTCAGCCCATGTTGTAATGCTCATGTTGAACTGATTTCAGCCCATGTTGTAATGCTAATGTTGGAACCGATTTCAGCACATGTAATGCTAATGTTGGAATTGATTTCAGCACATGTTGTAATGCTCATGTTGAACTGATTTCAGCCCATGTTGCTCAGTTGTCTAACCTACAAACAAGGCTGACCGAAACTGAAAACCAAGTGCAGAAACTCCAGGGTAAGTTACCCTTTAACATAACATTAAGATTAAGAACATTTAACACAATGTTAAGGACAATTAACACATATTAACACCTAACATTTAAAGGACCACTTCACCACTTTACATATGTTCATGTTCATATAACAGGTCCTTGATGCATTGCATTTGATGCATATATAAAAACGTTATAATTCTCCAGCGTCGACAGACAAACCGAAGGTGGCCTTCTCCGCTGGTCTGGGGAGTGGAACAGTGGGACCGCATAGCTCTGAAACCACTCTGGTCTACAAGAGAGTCATCACTAACCAGGGAAACGCCTACAACGCTTCTACAGGTACCAGCTGAGCCAATCGGGTTCAACAACTACCGTAAAGTCCCGACTATAAGACTTTTTTATCCAGCATTGATGACCGAGAAATCAACTTTGCCTTATGAATCAGGTTCTAGTCTTTTGGCATGTCATTAGACATTCGCACCGATAGATGGCGCCCTCATGCTATACTGAAACAACAAATGCACAACGCACACCATACAACACAAACACTGCAAAACGGTGGTAGCGGAACAACGTGAAGTGATCCACTTGATCACAGTGGCTCAAAACGTGGCCAAATTATTAACAAACAACAGAAAAGTTATGATGACTTATTATTTAATTCGGCAACCAACACATCTGGCCTGTATAAACAGCGTCTAAAGACTCATTCAGAGTTTGGAACGCTGACAGGTCCGGCACTTTTTGATGTCCCCCTAGCAACACTGCCACATAACCTTAGCTCCTAGTTCCCCCTATAATATTATGTACCGTAAATGCAAGGAGACCTGAGACTGGATTGTTACTGGAATAGCACTACGTCATCACCACCGACCACCGACACTGCACACCGTTCGCCTTACTTGAGCCCGCTCAACAAGTAAAAAAGAAAAAAAAACACAAGTTGAGACAATGAAATGTTTACCGTTGTGACCAAAATAAAACTCTGGATCCGACCACTAGGGGTGGGGGGAAAAAATTATATGCCAATATATGGCAATTCTTAATGCCATGATATCAATATCGAATCGCCAGGTTCAAAATCGTTTTTTTTTTTATATATATATTTATGTACTGTAGGTCTATTTATTAATGTGTTCATGTCAGAAAGACTGACTGATGATATCAGGCTGCATTGATGTGTATGATTGAACTTGTTATTTATATTGTTTTGAAATCATCAGGTTGAGTTTGTGTTGTGTTTTGTTAATGATTTTTCTTTCAGGACCTTTTTTTCTGAGGGTGTGCAAATGGAACCAAATGGACCCGCTAGGGTCCATTTGGTACCATTTGTACACTCTCAGAAAAAAAAAACTTGAAAATGTGTGGAAAATGTGTGGAATTCCCCTTTAAAAAGTGTAATAAAAGCACATTATTTCTGGGGGGGAAAAAATGTGATATATCAATATATCAAATCGAATCGCAGCGTGATTAAGAATTCGAATTAAGAATAAACGACGATGTTGTGGTGCACTGAAAAGTAAAGCAGGGTGGAGGAGGAAGTGGGGCGGAACTAGGAACCAAACTGCACCGAATGGTTCGGGGTCGAGGGGGGGGGGTGATGCACTTGGTTCTGATTGGCTATCCCCGGCCAAGCATCGGCCGAAAAGCTGAGCATTTTTTAGCTTCGCCCACTTTTTCGACCGTCGCCCGTTATGCTGCTGTCGGCCGAATCGGCGGCTCCCATAGACAAATAGTGGATGTCGACCGATGTCGTTTGTCCATCGCCGCAATGTTAAAACGTACCGTCTCTCTCCCCTCATTCATTACATACTGTAGGAGTGTTCACAGCCCCTGTCGCAGGGGCGTATCACTTCATGTTCTCTGCCTCCGTCTCGCAATCGGGGGACATCGACGTCCAGATGTACAAGAACGGTCAGCGGCTGCTCAGGAACCTGTCCTACAACACCCACGGCAGCGGTCCCTACATCTACCGGATGTACCTGTCCAACGGCCTGGTGCTGGACCTGCAGGCCGGGGACACGGTGGCCATGCGCCTACCGTCCAGACGCAGCCTCAGCGACGACGCGTTCAACCACAACACCTTCAGCGGCTTCCTGGTCCACACCGGCCAGTAGAATAAATGAACGATCCCCTCGAATCAACCCCCTTTGTTTGTGTTTGTTTTATGTACTAAAACAGGGGTTTTTGACCTTTTTTGGACTCCAGGAACCACCATTTATTCAGCATTTGAGCCACGGAGGCACAGACCACCATTTGATTACATTTTCACTGCACCAAAGACATAAAATTAAAGGATTCTTTTGGTTTTGTCCAACAATTCCAGGCTGTATTTTGCCAACAAAACAGTGTGAACTTCTTAATTCAGATGATGAATGTTGAATGAAAAAAAGCACCAAATGGACCCGCAAGGGTCCATTTGGTGTCATTTTTACACTCTCAAGAGTTACATCTGGTAAACCAACTTTCCATCATTTAACCTGGGGACCACCTGGAACCTTCCCAAGTGTAACGCCCGGGATTCGAACCCGGGTCTCCCGTGTGATAGTCCAACATCTCATCTTAACCATAGACCAAGAGGACATCCCCTTTGTCCGGGGGCAGATACTAGACTTTGGAGGTCATCACGACAGAGGCTGTAGCCACCTGCTACACTCACCTCCCTTTTGACCTCCTTCCACGGAGGAGGAAGAGACTCTGAGAGCTGTTTTAGTGAACAATGTTAAGTCAATGATTTATTATTCATTATCAATTTCTAATTAGAACACTTTTGTTTAAATTGCGTGTGCACACAGGGCTTGACGCTAACACTTGCCCGCTTGCCCGGGGCTAGTAAAAAAAAAAATGGTCGGGCAAGTGAAAAAATGACTGCTACCTGGTTGCCCGATCGGGCAAGTGTGCGACTTTGTTTGCTATAACACAACACAAGATATACGCATTTGTCTTGAAGGTGGTCATTGCGCTCTGCGTCTTTCCCTGCTTTCTAGATATCTCTCCTATCTCTCTCCCAGGTCCATTTGGTTCCAAACTATCATTTTGCTGGTGTCACAGACCCCTGAGTCTGTGACCACATGTGGGAAACACTGATTTAGACTGATTTACAAGTTATGTAGCTGATTGTGACTTAAACAAAACATAGTATTCGCCTGCGAAAGGAAATGTTTAAAGCACCCAAGTAGAACGTAAACTTAAATGCAAAATTTACAATATATTTTTGGGGGCAAGTGACCATGACCTGAGAGGAATTAGAACCTGACTTGCACTTGCCCGATGGGCAAGTGCCTCGGAGACCTTAGCAGGGCTTGACACTAACACTTGCCCGCTTGCCCGGGGCAAGTAAAAAAAATGTGAGTGAAGTGAAGACTGCTACCTGGTTGCCCGATCGGGCAAGTGCGCAACTATACTATGTTATAGTACACTATAACACAACACAAGATAAATTTGTCTTGAAGGCAGTCATTGCACTCTGCCTCTGTGTCTTTCCCTGCTTTCTAGATATCCACAATTCCAGGCTGGATTTGGGAAACAAAACAGGCAAATTAACATACACATCAAAATGACCATTAATCTTCTACAGTGTAGACCTGGGCTAATTAATATGATGAATTTTAACTCTTGAGAGTGTAAAAATGAAACCAAATGGACCCGCAAGGGTCCATTTGGTTTCATTTTTACGTTCTCAAGAGTTACATCTGGTTAACCAACTTGGGGACCACCTGGAACCTGGGGGGCAAGTGACCATGACCTGAGGGCAAGTAGAACCTGACTTGCACTTGCCCGATGGGCAAGTGCCTCGGAGACCTTATAGTGTCAACCCCTGGTACATTTGGAATTACATCACTGTAAGTGAACTACACAAAAAAAACTCAAAAGTGTTCTCATCACCCTTTAATTCTTGAGGAGGAGGAACAAAAAAAAGCTAATTTGACATTAGAGCTTTAAAAGGCTGTGTGTGTGTGTGTGTGTGTGTGTGTGTGTGTGTGTGTGTGTGTGTGTGTGTGTGTGTGTGTGTGTGTGTGTGTGTGTGTGTGTGTGTGTGTGTGTGTGTGTGTGTGTGTGTGTGTGTGTGTGTGTGTGCTACCGCATGGTGATCATGTTACACATCAGCAGTGCTCAGGACTTCTATTCCATTCCAGCAGGGTTGAGTTACCAGACCCAGCGCTCAGTGTCCCAGGGGCGGATCTAGGCATGGGCATGGGGGGGGGCAATGCCACCCCCTAAATGACCAGTCTGCCCCACCAAACACGATGGCATGCAAAACAACCCAAGATATTTCAAATTAAAGTGCCTATATTTAAAACGATATGAAACACTACTACTGCTACTAACTGACTACAGCTGTGTCACCACTAAACCAACAGCATTTCATCATTGAAAACAGAAAACTCTCTGAGTCAGACCTTTAGCTTTATGCATGCTGCGTGTCTGTTGCAACTTCAACACGGTCACTTGAACACGAGAAAATGGTATGGGTGCCGCACCCATACCATTTTCTCCTGCCCCCCCAATTGGCAAATGTTACATCTGCCCCTGCAGTGTCCAGGACTGGACAGGACTGTCCACAGACAGAGACAGGAAGGAAACATGCCATGCACAGAGACGTGGAGTCTGAGCACACCGTCACAATATACTGTATAGATATATATATATATAAACAGCTGAGTCAACAACCACATGGGTCAAATGACAAAGCTGGGGCTCTGATCAAAATGATTTAGATTAACTACCCATTGAAAATGGGTGGAATTCAAAAAGTGGGTGGGGAAAATGCAGTAAGCTACACTACTTGTTATTCTCGAAAAAATGTAGCTAAGCTACACTACAAGCTATCCCCAGAAAATTGACGCAAGCTACGCGACAAGCTATCCCCAGAAAATTGTAGTAAGCTACTTGTAACAAGTATACTGCCCATCACTGCCGAGTGCTTCAACAGGGCTTGACACTAACACTTGCCCGCTTGCCCGGGGCAAGTAAAAAAAAATGGTGGGGCAAGTGAAGACTGCTACCTGGTTGCCCGATCGGGCAAGTGTGCAACTTAGTCCACTATAACACAACACAAGATAAATTTGTCTTGAAGGCAGTCATTGCACTCTGCCTCTGTGTCACTCTTTACATATCAAAATGACCACTAATCTTCTACATTCTCTAGTTGTGTAAACCTGGGCTAATTAAGATGATGAATTTTAACTCTTGAGAGTGTAAAAATGAAACCAAATGGACCTGCAAGGGTCCATTTGGTTTCATTTTTATGTTCTCAAGAGTTACATCTGGTTAACAAACTTAACTGGGGACCACCTGGAACCCTCTCAAGGACCACTGGTGGTCACCGGATCACCTGTTGAAAACCCCTGGTTTAAAGCACCCAAGTAGGAAGTAAACTTAAATGCAAAATTTACAATATATTTTTGGGGAGTAAGTGGCCATGACCTGAGGGCAAGTAGAACCTGACTTGCAGAGACCTCAGAGACCTTAGTACTGTCAACCCCTGACTACCCATTGAAAATGGGTGGAATTCGAAAAAGTGGGTGGGAAAATGCAGTAAGCTACACTACTTGTTATTCTCGAAAAAAAAAAAAATGTAGCTAAGCTACAAGCTATCCCCAGAAAATTGAGGCAAGCTACACTACAAGCTATCCCCAGAAAATTGAGGCAAGCTACATGACAAGCTATCCCCAGAAAATTGTAGTAAGCTACTTGTAACAAGTATACTGCCCATCACTGCCGAGTGCTTCAACATTAGTGAGTTTCTCTGGGGATGTGGATGGAGGGGACAGTTCAGGAACTGGATGGAATAACGTGTTCCTTCCACGCGCTACGTCCAACCAGGGAAACCCCCTGGTTGGGGGACTCCTCATGCATTGAAAGAGGCATGAGGCCAGTCCGCTGCCTCCCCAGATTGACAGAGGATGTGTAGAGCCCAGGATCACATTAGGGATTTTTTTTACTTGTATCAATCATCTAAATACCACCTAGTGCCACAACTCTCCGTGAGGCGGCGAGGCCCCTCAGAATCTGAGACACATTTACTCAGGACCTTTTTGGTTGGACATGTGCACACATGGACAGACAGACAGACAGACAGACAGACAGACAGACAGACAGACAGACAGGCAGGCAGGCAGGCAGGCAGGCAGGCAGGCAGACAGACAGACAGGCAGGCAGGCAGCAGGGGCGGATGTAACATTTCCCAATTGGGGGGGGGGGGATTCACCCATGAAGCATGAAGTCACCAATTTCAGTTACAGGAGTTCCATTAGGCAAGTAAAACATCAATAATAACATCAGTTGTTGTTGAAGTTGCAAACAGACACGCAGCATGCATAAAGCTAAAGGTCTGACTCAGAGAGTTTTCTGTTTTCAATGATGAAATGCTGTTGGTTTAGTGGTGCCACAGCTGTAGTTAGTTAGTAGTAGCAGTAGTAGTGTTTCAGATCATTTTAAAAAATAAGCACTTTAATTTGAAATATCTTGGGTTGTTTCGCATGCCATCATCGTGTTTGGTGGGGCAGACTGGGCATTTAGGGGGGGGTTCCCCTCCCCATGCCCATGCCTAGATCCGCCCCTGGCAGGCAGACAGACAGAGGAATGTAAGCTCTGCATTCTCAAACAACAGTACCTCTGTTATGTTGTGTTGTGTTGCTGTTCTACTGATGGCCACTGGGGGCAGCGACGTGGGAGTCAACACAACACCAGCACTGTTAACACTGAAGGCTGATACAACACGCTGGTCCACTAACCCAGTGGTTTTCAACCTTTTGTATACCAGGGACCACCAGCGGTCCCTGAGAGGGTTCCAAGTGGTCCCCAGCTAAGTTGTTTTAACCAGATGTAACTCTTGAGAACGTAAAAAATGAAACCAAATGGACCCTGGCGGGTCCATTTGGTTTCATTTTTACACTCTCAAGAGTTAAGATTAATGGTCATTTTGATCTGTATGTTTGCCTGTTTTGTTTCCCCAAATTCACCGTGGAATTGTGGACAAAGGCAAAATAAATCTTTAGTTTTGGGGTCTGTGGGGATAAAATATCCGCAAATGGTGGTCCGTGACTCAAATCCTGAATAAATGGTGGGCCCTGGGATGAAAAAGGTTGAAAACCCCTGCACTAACCCAGTGGTTTTCAACCTTTTGGATACCAGGACCTACTATTTATTCAGTATTTGAGCCATAGAGGACCCACCATTTGATGACATTTTAGCCCCACAGACCCCCAAAACTAAAGATTTATTTTGTCCACAATTCCAGGCTGGATTTGGGAAACAGTGGTCCCTGAGAGGATTCCAGATGGTCCCCAGGATAAACTATGGGAAGTTGGTTAACCAGATGCAACTCTTTGAGAGCGTAAACATGAAACCAAATGGACCCTTGCGGGTCCATTTGGTTTCATGTTTACGCTCTCAAGAGTTAAAATATTCATCATGTGAATCAGCCCAAGTCTACACAACTAGAGAATGTAGAAGATTAATGGTCATCTTGATCTGTATGTTGGACTGTTTGGTTTCCCAAATCCAGCCTGGAATTGTGGACAAAAGTAAAATAAATCTTTAGTTTTGGGGTCTGTGGGGCTAAAATGTCATCAAATGGTGGTCCGTGGCTCAAATACTGAATAAATTGTGGCCCTGGTATGAAAAAGGTTGAAAACCACTGGTATAAAACAATAAATACAGATATATATCGCATTGTGGTCTCTGTGTCGTGATACATATCTTTTGTGAGATTGTGAGCAAAATATCTGGAGGGAGTTCAACGATCCATGTGCAACCCAGATTCGGCACAAACAAGGGACTGAATTCTTTTCGCTCTTTTATGCCACCAAAATGAAGAACGCCCTACCAACAGCCATTAAGACATGTGAATCCCTTGACTCCTTCAAAACCGCTCTCAAAAGACAGACCGATGTAATTCCAAACTGGCCTGTAAAAATATGACCCCCACCCACCTTCCCCCTCCCTGTATATTTCTCTTTTCCTTTTGATCTGCTGCTTCTGACTCTACGGAAGTGAATACTTGAATCGAACAGGGTGGATGTCATAGTAAACAAGTGTATACTTAGTCCATTCACTGTTATCAGTGTGTATTGAGTTGTGCTTGAATAAACAGTGAATGGATGAAGTAACATGAATACATTGTGTATGTTTATGCATTGTGTGTATAAGCATACATTTATTTACCAGCAAAATGGTTGCAACTTTGAGCCCTGGCTCTAGAAAGTCTACATCATGTCTTTTTTTAACATGGTGATCCAACTCACAATGCAAAGCTCAGAGAAAAAGAAGAAAAAAAAAGAAGCGCTTCGTGGGTCCCTTATATGAATGGTAAAAAACTGCAAAAAAAAACTGAAATAATAATAATGGCTTAGAAAAAGTAACAAAATACTGTGAGACGGCAGTGAATCGGTGGCGAACTTTTGAAGAATGTCCAGGGCAGCTCTGTGCAGTAGAAAATGTTTCATTTTAATTCATTTGGAGCAGCAGAGATTAAAAAAACGACCAACGCGTTTCGGCCATCATGGGCCTTCGTCAGGGTCAAGTGAAAAGTCAGAATGGAAAGCTATTAGCTCTAATCAGGGAATACAAGTAGCAGAACACTAATGCAAAACTAAGAAAAGCATTAACTCGATACACTGTAGAGTGACATCGTCTCGCGATTGGGAGAGGCAGACTATGTACCCACTGCACACAGAATTAGGTAGAGACTGAGCATAACCGTCTGTCCACTGTACCGAGACATCAGAGACACATACTGTCCACTGTACCAAGACATCAGAGACACATACTGTCCACTGTACCAAGACATCAGAGACACATATACTGTCCACTGTACCAAGACATCAGAGACACATACTGTCCACTGTACCAAGACATCAGAGACACATACTGTCCACTGTACCAAGACATCAGAGACACATACTGTCCACTGTACCAAGACATCAGAGACACATACTGTCCACTGTACCAAGACATCAGAGACACATACTGTCCACTGTACCAAAGAGACATACTACCCACGGATTACAATCAGTTTGAAAACATGAGTGAACACAGCAGTGAGATCTGTGAGCTGCCATGGCAGTAGAAGGATAGCAGATGGAACACAACCACCCTAAAGACTAACCCCACATGAGAAAACACTATAGAATCACTACTCATTCAATAGTGTTTTTGCTATTGCGATGATTAGTGATTTGTAGTGATTTCAATAGTAAATAAGTAGAGAAATGTCCCGTTTCACTACTTAATCACTAGTGATATTACTACATAATTCCTATCCAAATCACTACCGTGAAACGGGTGAAGGAGTTTTTGGAGAGTTAACACTTCCAAATATTCCATTCTAACTGACTACTTCAACAGCCACCTGCAGAATTATGTCACAAGCAGCCTACATACTGATTGCAGAGATAGATCTTCAACTATTTGGATGTTCAAGCAGAGTCTAATTGTAGACTATGTCCAAAACAGATTCCATGAGTCATCTTAGAATCTGACTACAGGTCAGTAGGCTTCGGCTTACCACAGCCAATACATTGCAGGGCTATTGTGAGTTCATGTAGATTGCTCTGACAGACCACCTGGAGCCTGGGTGATTGACAGTGACACAAGCACACACAGAACCTTTCAAGGAGTGAACTAAGACACACCCATTGTATGTTTGAGAATATATGTATAGATGGGGTTTAAGAGAAAGACCAGTAAGGAGCCTAGAGCGTCCAGTAATGGGCAATAAGCATTGAGTGTTGAGAAGACTACTACTGAAAGTGAAGGTTACCTGGGGAGGCTCCTGCCTCCATCTGCTGTACTAGAAATCGTGAATGCTGATATTTGTAATGTACTGACTGAAGTGAATCAATAAAAAGGAACGAAGGATTTAAAGCCTGCAAGGACCCTCAACTCATTTCATTAAGGTGACTACATGAAGGAATTAGGGAAATGTCCACGGAACCCTGAGATGAGAGGAAATACACCACACAGGCCATTTCTCTACTTATTTACTATTGAAATCACTACAAATCACTACTCATCGCAATAGCAAAAACACTATTGAATGAGTAGTGATTCAATAATGTTTTTTCATGAGGAACCATTGTGCGTATTCTTGCATCAAGTGAACTTGACAAATGACAATAGAAATTGATTTAGTGACCGACTGACTGCGCATGTGGACAGTAACAGCTCATCATTTAACCCAGTGGTTTTCAACAGGTGGTCCGGGGACCACCAGTGGTCCCTGAGGAGAGTGTAAACATTGCGGGTCCATTTGGTTTCATGGTTACACTCTCAAGAGTTAAAATATTCATCATGTGAATTAGCCCCAAGTCTACACAACTAGAGAATGTAGAAGATTAATGGTCATTTTGATCAGGATGTTGGACTGTTTGGTTTTCACCGAAATCCAGCCTGAATTGTGGACAAAAGCAAAAATAAATCTTTAGTTTTGGCATCTGTGGGGCTAAAATGTCATCAAATGGTGGTCCTTTGCGGCTCAAATTCTAAGTAGATAGTGGGCCCTGCCTGGTATGAAAAAGGTTGAAAACCACTGATTTAACCTCAGTAGAGATAGTCACATTGTGTCAGTCTAACGGTCAGTCAGTTAGGCTGATAGAACTGTGGCAATATATAATACATAATGTGTCAATCATTTCTACACACTCCATTTCAGACACTATGCCAAGACAAAAACTAGTCTCTCTCTCTCTCTCTCTCTCTCTCTCTCGCTCTCTCTCTCTCTCTCTCTCTCTCTCTCTCTCTCTCTCACACACACACACACACACACACACACACACACACACACACACACACACACACACACCAACTCTGCCTGTTTCATCCCATCTCTCTCTCTCTCTCTCTCTCTCTCTCTCTCTCTCTCTCTCTCTCTCTCTCTCTCTCTCTCTCTCTCTCTCTCTCTCTCTCTCTCTCTCCACACATCACATTGTCTTAGATGCTACCCTGAAATGTGAAATGTGTGGCCCATATCTGTCAAAACTCTCTGTGTGTGTGTGTGTGTGTGTGTGTGTGTGTGTGTGTGTGTGTGTGTGTGTGTGTGTGTGTGTGTGGAGGAGGACATTCCAGGCGTTATACTCTCCCCCTCTCTCTCGCTCTCTCCTACAATTACAAATACAAACAACACACACACACACACACACACACACACACACACACACACACACACACACACACACACACACACACACACACACACACACACACACACACACAGTGCATGGTCTATTCTTACCTGCAGCCTGGTGGTGTCTTCATCCAGTGCTGTTGCTGGTTGATGTTCTAGTAATAACTTGGTCTTCACTTCAATAATACAAACTTTATTATCCCTCTGTCTGTGTTTTAGCAGGAGAATAAATCCATCAGTCCGACCATCACACACACACACACACACACACACACACACACACACACACACACACACACACACACACACACACACACACACACACACACACACACACACACACACACACACACACACACAAGCTTGTTGTTCTGTCTGTCTGTGTGTGTTTGTTTCAAAACAACACACACACACACACACGCACGCCCACACTCACGTACAGTCCTCCACGTACGGCGCGTGTCCGTGTGTAGATCTACAGATCTAACAGATCACTCAGTAATAAAGTTGCTGTGCTGTAGCTCTCTCTCTCTCTGCTCCACTCTGTCGCCATCTTCACCCGCAGGGCATTGTGGGTAATCCTCCTCCTCCTCCTCCTCCTCAGGAATCCCCCCTCCCCTCCCCTCCCCTCCCACTGTGACGTCACCATGGCGCTGAGCCATAGAGTATAGACAGGGTTACGACAACTCCGTTCACCTCACGGGGTCAGTCCAATGGAGGCTCTTCTACTCCAGGGTTTTCAACCTTTTTGATGCCACCATTTTATTCAGCATTTGAGTCACGGACCACCACTTGGGGACATTTTAGCCCCACAGATCCCAAAACTAAAGATTTCTTTTGCTTTTGTCCATCTTCTAGTTGTGTAGACTTGGGCTAATTCAGATGATGAATATTTTAACTCTTGAGAGCGTAAAAATGAAACCAAATGGACCCGCCAGGGTCCATTTGGTTTCATTTTTACGCTCTCAAGAGTTACATCTGGTTAAACAACTTAGCTGGGGACCACCTGGTCCACTGGTGGTCCCCGGACACCTGTTGAAAACCCCTGGAATAGAGAATGGGGACAACAAATAGGGACAAGTCCTGGCAAAAATGCATTGGACTCAGGCAACAGCCTCAGCTTTTTTAAATCTATTTATTTTAGAAACATACGCAACACAAACACTAGGCTATAGTCGCTACTTTACAATAGGCTACTTTAAAACAGTTGCCATGTTGTAGGCTACATTGCGCCACGCTCGTTGAAAACAACGTATTTCCAAGTAACTCCAGTTTGTCCCTATTCAAGCTGCATGAACAGCAGCTCGAGCGGGGCTCAGTTTCTGACCCCTCAATGTCGCAACTCTGACACTAGATGGCTCTGTGGACAGAGAGTGAGGGACAGGAGGATATAATAAAATCAGTGTTTTTTTTTTTTTTAACCTTTTTCATCCACTATTTATTCAGAATTTGAGCCACGGACCACCATTTGAGCACATCTTAGCTCCACAGACCTCAAAAGATTTATTTTTTGCTTTTGTCCACAAATCCAGGCTAAGAATTGTAACACTTTTACGCTCTCAAAGAGTTACATTTGGCTCTAACCAAATTTCCATCATTTAGCCTGGGGACCACCTGGAACCCTACAAACAACTGCACATCTCTGTTGTTATCTGTTGATAGCTTGTAGATCTGTTCTATTTTCACATAATGCAACAACAATCTCAAAAGTAACAGTGAGAGATTATTATTATTATTATTATTATTTGTTACCCATTTTGGCTGGGTAATGACTTTACTTTACTTTTGCTGGGTAATAATATTACAGTAATATTGGTTACTGCCCAACACTGGTCACTATAGGCCCACAATACAATACAAACGGCTGAAAATGAAGAAAATGATTTCAGCTGCAGTTAGAGGCGGTAGGCCTACAGAGTTTATGTTCACATTGCAACCATTGTTGTTATGTTGTTTTTTATCATGTCCACACAACATCTCTAAGGTATATTAATAACATATTAAACTTAAAGGCGCTCCTACCCATTTTCAACATTTTAAATTAATTAATATGTCATTAATATACCTTAGAGATGTTCTGTGGGCATGATAAAAAAAAAGTTCCCCCAGTTCTGTATTTCCTAAAAATGGAGGTCTGAAAAGTAAATTCAATTCAATTCAATTCAATTCAATTCAATTCAATTCAATTCAATTCAATTCAATTCAATTCAATTCAATTCAATTCAAT
The DNA here is from genome assembly GCA_039105355.1 of Benthosema pterotum. Classification (NCBI taxonomy): domain Eukaryota; kingdom Metazoa; phylum Chordata; class Actinopteri; order Myctophiformes; family Myctophidae; genus Benthosema; species Benthosema pterotum. Next base: position 50,751,741 of record CM076974.1, read on the forward strand.
TCAATTCAATTCAATTCAATTCAATTCAATTCAATTGGACATTTATTGGCATGACAAAAGTGTGACACTTGCTTTGGCGAACCAAAGCAAGTGTCACAAATATGATACAATAAAAAACAGTTGAAGATGGGTAGAGTATTTAGGCCTACAGTTAGAGGAGTTATTTGATACAAATGGCAGTATTTCTTTTTTCCCTCAAGGCGAGATCTTTGTAGACACAGAGAGAGAGAGAGAGAGAGAGAGAGAGAGAGAGAGAGAGAGAGAGAGAGAGAGAGAGAGAGAGAGAGAGACTATGGGTCTGTATGGAAAAAGAACAGGGAGATGGTGTAACATTATCTTGGTGTCTTCAGGCTCATGCTGTCCATTCAGTGAAACAGAGCATGACTGTGGTGTGTGTGTGTGTGTGTGTGTGTGTGTGTGTGTGTGTGTGTGTGTGTGTGTGTGTGTGTGTGTGTGTGTGTGTGTGTGTGTGTGTGTGTGTGTGTGTGTGTGTGTGCGTGCACGTGCGTGCGTGCATGCGTGTGCATAGAAACTAATGCAAAAGATCAAATTACTGATGTCAACTATCTGTCAAGTTCAAACAGAGCTGATCTTCTGACTAGCCTACACATGCACCATGTACTGTATGTATGAGCCAATAGAGGAAGGGGATCCACGTCACATGTCCTAGTTATGAGCCAATAGGACACAGGGAAGGCCATCGTTATAGTGAAGATATACCACAGAATCTCCAATGTTCCGCCTTCAAGGAGCACGATTATTGGAAGAATGACGAGTATTTTGGTCGTCCCATCAATGGTCCTCAATTCGTGTTACACAATAACAGTGGTTTTCAAGCATTTTGATCTCAGGGCCCACTATGTATTCAGCATTTTGAGCCATTTTTACCCCACAGACACGAAACCAAAGATTTTTTTTGTTTTTCTCCACAATTCCAGGCTGGATTTTGCAAATAAAACAGGCAAAGCATAGATGGAAATGACCATTAATCTTCTACATTCTCTAATGAGCCGTTTGTTCACTGCAGCCAATGGCAATCCAAATACTTTAGCAACTGTTGCTATCCAGGTCAAGCTTTCCTATTCCAATGTGCCTATTGGACAAAGATGGATTGGGGAGGGACTTAGTGAAGGGCTAATTGCATAGACTTCTTCAGTAAAGGGGAATTCTACCCATTTTCAACATTTTTTTCAAATGAACCCTGACGGGTTCATTTGGTTCCATTTGTACACTCTCAGATGTCATCAAGATGTTTCACCATGTTAGTGGTTTTCTTCAGACCTCCATTTCTTGGGAACACAGAATGGGGGAACGTTTTTTTATCATGTGAACACAACACCTCGCAGGTACATCAATGACATAGTGAATTGTCGAAAATGGGTGGACTTCCCTTTTAAGTGGTGCTAAATCAGATGATGAATGATATAATATACAATATTACGTCTTGAGAGCGTAAACATGTTGGTTTCAGTTTTACGCTCTCAAAGAGTTACATCTGGTTAACCAACTGTCCACCATTTAGCCTGGGGACCACCTGGAACCCTCTCAAGGACCAGTCTGGTGGTCCCCGGACCATTGGTTGAAAACCACAACAAAATGAACACATCAGATGTTGCAGGGCCAGATTAGCTATATTGGGCCAGTGGGGCCCAATATAGTGTCTCAGAGTCCCTCAGGGGGGCCTTTGGAGAAATTGGGCAGCTCTTTACTGGGTCCCCATGGGACCATATAACAAATAGTCCCGACGGGACTATTTGTCAGCCAATCAGGAAGAGCCTGGTTGAGCTACCTCTGATGAAGGAAGAAGGGAGGAGTCAAATGTGACTCCAATTTTTTTAAAGGGCCACTGTGGATCCTATGGTTGCCATAGATACTAGATTTTTTTTATAATAATGAAACGGTCTAAGATAAAGAAGAAAAAATGCCATTAAAATCCTGAGATTTATTGCTATATTGAATGTTGAGTACCGTATTTTCCGCACTATAAGGCGCACCGGATTATAAGGCGCACCTTTTAAAACTGTTTTCATATATGATAAGGCGCACTGGATTATAAGGCGCAGAGAATAGAAGCTACTACAGTTAACACAGAATAGAAGCACCTGCAGTCAAACAATCCATATATAAGGCGCACTGGATTATAAGGCGCACTGTGGATTTTTGAGAAAATTAAAGGCTTTTAAGTGCGCCTTATAGTCCGGAAAATACGGTATTCCTAAAACCAGCCCTGAGGCCTCTCTATATTGGCACCATTGATTTGGCTTTATTAAATTACTTTAACAACACTCCTCTCTGACTCCAGTTTCCGTGCACTCGTTGTGCACCTGCATGAATTTGGCACCCAGTGATTTTTCAAATTTTGTGGAAAAAAAAAAACTAAAAACTAAAAAAACTAAAAACTAAAAACTAAAAATGGTGTCATTCTTTAGTGCTCCATTTGTGCTGAATTAAGTGCATGTGCACAAACTTGGGTTGGGTTGAACTTGGGATGAATAGGGTGAAAAAAATGACAGTATCATTACTCTATAGCAGGGGTTTTCAACCGGTGGTCCGGGGACCACCAGTGGTCCCTGAGAGGGTTCCAGGTGGTCCCCAGCTAAGTTGGTTAACCAGATGTAACTCTCGAGAACGTAAAAATGAAACCAAATGGACCCTTGCGGGTCCATTTGGTTTCATTTTTACACTCTCAAGAGTTAAAATATTCATCATCTGAATTAGCCCAAGTCTACACAACTAGAAGATGGACAAAAGCAAAATAAATCTTTAGGTTTGGGGTCTGTGAGGCTAAAATGTCGTGGTGTGGTGGTCCGTGGCTCAAATTCTGAATAAATAGTGGTCCCTGGGATCAAAAAGGTTGAAAACCCCTGCTCTATAGTATGTACCGGCATATAATATACTTACTGTAGGACAAAGATGAGATCAGTTGGTGTTTAACAGTGTATCAGTCTGACTGAGTCATATTACAGGCTGATGTTTACACCAAAAACACACTTTGATACACACACACTAGCACTGTTGTATATGACAACACACACACACACACACACACACACACACACACACACACACACACACACACACACACACACACACACACACACACGCACACACGCACACACACACACACACACGCACACACGCACACACACACACGGTGTGCAATTTGACCTCTGCAACTCTTCCATTGTGTGTGTGTGTGTGTGTGTGTGTGTGTGTGCGTGTGTGTGTGTGTGTGTGTGTGTGTGACTATAGCTGACTATAACATTAGCTCATATAAATCCAGTTATATTTCCTGCTGTTTTTTCTAATTATCTCAGCTGATTAAAACAGTGTTGCCTCCCTCCAGCTAGGATCCAACTTATCCAAGTCATGTTGAGGCCAGGGGCGGATCTAGGCATGGGTATGAGGGGGGCAATGCCCCCCTAAATGCCCCGACTGCCCCACCAAACATGATGGCATGGTAAACAACCCAAGATATTTCGAATTAAAGTGCTTATATTTAAAATGACTTGAAACACTATGTGTCACCACTAAACCAACAGCATTTCATCATTGAAAACAGAAAACTCTCTGAGTCAGACCTTTAGCTTTATGCATGCTGCGTGTCTGTTGCAACTTCAACAACAACTGATGTTATTGCTTTACTTGACTAATAATAATAGTCCTGTCACTGAAAATGGTATGGGGGCGGCTTCATCGCCCGTGGCGCGAAGCGACAGTCATTTCGCCTAAATTATAGTCAGAGAGACTGAATTCAACATCAATTGGTGGTCCTCTGACGTCACATCTGCAGGGTCGTGGTTGGTCCTCCTCAGTGCCGGGTTCCTGTTGCACGGTAACCATGGCAACCGTGGCGACTGCCCCATCCGTCCATCAATTATAGATCATATAGTTTCCGATGGCAACGATGTGACGACACCTGGCACACCTGATAAATGATCCAAAGTGTGTGTGTGTGTGTGTGTGTGTGTGTGTGTGTGTGTGTGCGAGAGAGAGAGAGGGAGAAAGACAGAGACACACAGTAGACAGACAGACAGACAGACAGACAGACAGACAGACAGACAGACAGACAGACAGACAGACAGACAGACAGACAGACAGACAGACAGACAGACAGACAGACACCGAGAGCAGGCCCGGATGTAACATTTCCCAATTGGGGGGCAGGAAAAAAATGGTATACCATTTTCAGTTACAGGACTTGAAACATTTCCCAATTGGTGGGGCAAGAGAAAATGGTATGGGGGCGGCTTCATTGCCCTGTGGTTGTTCTGAACATGAATCAGCCCAGGAGGAAGTGGAAAGGGAAAGTTTCCCTGGTGACGTGACTCCAGATAAGCGGTTTGACAGACAGAAGGGGTTTAGACTTAACAGTCCTCTTGTTTACCACAGGGGATTTCAACCCTTTTGCCCCCCCAGGGACCACTATTCTGACTAATAGCAACCTGGGGACCACCACTATTTGTGTCCCGTTGGGGCTGGGCAGGGCTGGCACATATCTGGCAGGACTGTCCTGAAAAAGCACTATACTGTCCTGCATGACATAAATCAAACATATGGGGAAGAATTGAGGCTTACATGGCTTTTTGTTAAAGCTGTTGTATATACAGTAAGGCCAGCAGGCTAAATTCCAATATTTATTTAAGAAACATCGATGAATAAAGTACTTTTAACCCTAGAAGGCCCAGTGTTGCTTTTTAGCAACATCAACCCTTTAATTATTTATTTTTTTGTTATTTTTTCACATGGTTGAGGTTGATTGTTGGTCATGATATTTGCATAACAATACAACACCCCCCCCCCCCCACAGAGGCTGCAATTAGCCTCTTCAATTAATCTCTGGACTTAGTGCTATTTTTGATGATTTTTAACCTTTTGATCTTTAGCCTTTAACCCTAATAAAGGTATTTAAAATGACTGCAATAAATATATTTTTGTGATTATTAGAATGTCTAGAACATGTACATTCATTATATTATTACAACTAATTAGCATGAATAAAATAAATACATTTAAAAATACTTTTTTAATAGATCATGGTAGTACATCCTAGTAGTAAGGTTGAAAACACCCCCCCCCCAAGTAGAAATAAGTCCGGGCCTTGGAGGGTTAAAGTTAAGATGTTGGCCAAAGTTGATAAATGTGAAGAAAACAAACAAACAAACACTGAGGCAGTGTGTTAGCCAATCAGCACTGCAGTCTCCAGCAGATTCATAATGAGCCAATAGAGTGCAGGTGAGGCGGAGTTAGATTCTGCTTTTAAACAAATCTGTTTACAAACACAGTATTTGTACACACTAAAGTTCCCTCTATTACCTCTAAAAAAAAAGCACCAAAATGCTGCTGTACCCGCTTCGACCTCTATCCATGGATTGAATAGAGCATAATCACGAGTAATCACACGATCGAATACAACGAGTACACGCAGATAACAGATACCCGCCGGGCAAGTAAATATTTTGTATTCATTGCATCGGTGGATCACGGCTACTACTAGTAGGGCGGGGCGAAGGTAGTTTTACTGAAGTTATGGTTAGGGTTAGGTTAGGTTTAGGCATAAGTTTACTGAGGTTATGTTTAGGGTTGGGGTTAGGTGTAGGCATAGCCTAGTTTTACTGAGGCTATGTTTAGGGTTTAGGATTAGGCTAGGGTTAGGGTTAGACGGTGCTTTATGCGGTTACTAACCCTAAACATAACTTCAGTAAAACTATGCTTCGCCCCGCCCTACTAGTAGTAGCCGTCATCCACCGATGCAATGAATACAAAATATCTACTTGCCCGGCGGGTATCTGTTATCTGCGTCTACTCGTTGTATTCGATCGTGTGATTACTCGTGATTATGCTCTATTCAATCCATGGATAGAGGTCGAAGCGGCTGAATAATCCCAGGGAACACCAGCAGAGGCGACAGAGTGTTTTACGAAGGTGTAAACAGGTTTAATGTGACATCATCTGAATCACAGCAGACCTAACAGGAAGTATATAATAATTAATAACACAGCAGAACACACTGGTACATTCATTATGTTGTTATTCCTACAGTAACAGAATAACAGAGCACAACATACATTCATTAGATATTATTATTATAATTCATTATGATGACTACCGTATTTTCCGGACTATAAGGCGCACCTAAAAGCCTTTAATTTTCTCAAAAATCCACACTTCGCCTTATAATCCGGTGCGCCTTATATATGGATTATTCGACTGCAGTAGCTTCTATTCTATGGTAACTGTAGTAGCTCCTATTCTCTGCGCCTTATAATCCGGTGCGCCTTATATATGAGAACAATTCTAAAAGGTGCGCCTTATAATCCGGTGCGCCTTATAGTGCGGAAAATACGGTAGTAATACTATATGATTCTATAGAAAGACACATAGTACTGATCTACTGTCTCAGAGCCAACATTTCAGGTCAGATTAAGTTTGAGGAGTTGCCTGGAACCAGCCCTGAATCACCACCTTACAAATATTTCCCTGGGGTATTCAGGTCTGGAGACGTTCAGTGTTGTAGTGGGACTTTTAGTAGTGGGGGGACGCCTCTTAAAGGGAAATTCCACCCATTTTCTTTTTTTTTCTGAGAGTGTACAAATGTGTAAAAATGCAAATTTGTACACTCTCAGAAAAAACTCATTAACCTGGTGAAACACATCTTGATGATGTCATCAAGATGTACTGTATTTCACCATGCTAATGATTTTTTTTTTAGGAAAGGAAACACAAATGGGGGAACCTTTTTTATCATGTCCACACAACATCTCTAAGGTATATTAATGACATAGTAAAATATTGAAAATGAGTGGAATTCCCCTTTAAGACACGTGCATGCACACTTGCATTTGCGTGCACATTTGCGGGCACCTGCGCAACGCAGACAGACGCGCTATTAAAAAAAAATGTATCCAAAAAAGTAAATGACAAGACAAAAAATATAATACGGTAGGCCTAATTTTGCCCCAAAAATATCTTAGATGTGAGAAGTGGGGGGACGCCGTCCTCCCGCGTCCCCCCTCCACTACACCACTGGAGACGTAGCCTACAGGGCCGTCAGTATTAGTTAAAATACTGGCACGCACTCGGATGTATATATATATTTTTTAACTAAACAAACTTTTAGTTTCATGGGAAATCTTTAGCCCCAGGGAAAAAATGTAGTTCCCAGGACAATGTTTTAGTTCCAGGGACAATATTTTACTTCCAGGGACCTCCAGGTCTAGGAACTACAGTACATATTTTCAGACGGGGGTCAAATTCAGATCATTTTGGAGCTCCTTCAATGAAATAGTGAAGGACTATCCATCAGGGGCGGATTGGCACATATTTTCCCACCGGGACAATTTTGCCTTTGCCAGGCCACCCTGGGCAGCTGGTTAACCAGATGTAACTCTTTGAGAGCGTAAAAATGAAACCAAATGGACCCTTGCGGGTCCATTTGGTTTCATTTTTACACCCTCAAGAGTTAAAATATTCATCATGTGAATTAGCCCAACTTAGTCTACACAACTAGAGAATGTAGCAGATTAATGGTCATTTTGATCTGTATGTTCCAGGCGAGCATCTGGCACATTCTAGTGCATTTTGGAAGTGCCACTAGTGCATTTTGGATCTTGTCCAGGCCACTAGGTGGCGCAGGCCACCGGGAAAACTCCCTGTACTCTAGATGGCCAATCCGCCCCTGCTATCCATAGTGTGATTTCTCGGTGGTCACCTCACCAATGTTTCACCCAAAACTACAACCTGGCGTCACTTCACTGCAGTGAAGACGAGACCACCTCTGATGTTACTCACCGAGACTCGCAGAAGCTTTTATTTTTGTTATGCTACAGGTCCAGAAGCTTTTATTTTGTTGTGCTACATGGTTATCATGACATACTTTATAATAGTTGCAATGAGAGCTTTTGTCTACAGTGTTGTCCGAACCGTGGCCTGTGATAGGAGGAGTGCTACATGACGTCATGCAAGCGCAGGCCGGTGATTGGCTGCAACGCTTGCATGTCCAGCTGTGTTAAAGCCTGACTGACAGGGAAGTTTTCGCCCAAATATACTGTATATATTGTGGACTATTTGACTTTATTTCTGCACTTATGCAGCCAGTGTTCAAAATTTAATTTATTATAAAAATAATAATTGTGACCACTTTATTGCCCACACCAATTGACATATTGTAAATCGTTAAAATAAATTAAATTAAATTAAAAATAAACTGCATTTCATGTGCAGTTTATATTCACTTGTTTGTTCATTATCTAGTCAATATTCTGAAATGTTCTTTTTCATATCAAATTAGTTTTGTTTAGTTGTATTGGATCTGTTCTCCAGACTCCATGCTGACACTGTCTCTAACAGTTTAGTCTAATTTTTTTGACGAAATTGACAATTCATTGGAGCCAAAGTTTTCTCCATCTTGGTTTATGTTGTTTTTCAATGCAGGAGTGAGTGCACATCCCGGCATCGGCGTTAGCTGCGACAGCGTCAGGAGTGAGTACACATCCCGGCATCGGCGTTAGCTGCGACAGCGTCAGGAGTGAGTACACATCCCGGCATCGGCGTTAGCTGCGACAGCGTCAGGAGTGAGTGCACATCCCGGCATCGGCGTTACCCGTGGCAGCGTCACGGTGGTTCTGTGTTGAGCTGTGCTGGAGGCGGTTAACTTTAGGTTCTGGTTTAAGGACTTCGTTAGCTTATTTAAGATTGGTAGAACGTCCAACCTACGACGCCAGTAATGAATCGCTCTGTGCTCGATATATAATCCTCGCAGCCGTCCTACCCTCTCCTCGGACGGCAGAACGCGGCTTTTGGCGATGTGTTAACAACATGGATGAGAGCTACGCTGTAGATTAGCGTCACCGTGGAAACCAGAGACGCCAGTGGAAGAGATGGATCCAGCCGGTGTCGCCTGCTTTCTTAACTATGTTGGGCTTCTGTTGCAAGTGGGACGGACCACGCCTACTGCTCTCATTTTGTCCAAGGCCCAGAGACAGAAACTTAAGTGTGGACAAAAAAAAAGAAAAAAAAAATCTTTAGTTTTGGGTCTGGGGTGTGAAACTGTCATCAAATTGTGGTCCGTGGCTCAAATGCGGAATAAATAGTGGGCCCTGGTATGTAAAAGGTTGAAAACCACTGTTTTAGTCGACCAAATCAATGGTGGATCAGAGGCTCTGGCATACAGAACATAATGATCACATGATGTAGCAGTTCTACAAACAAATAAACACACAGCAAAAAGTAAAAAAAAAAAAAAATAAATAAATCAAACGTTTCATTCAAACCAGTCAAATGTGAATGTTAATTTCTCTTTCATTCTTTCTTTTCCCTTTTTTTCAGGACTGCGTGTGGTGCGTGTGGTGCGTGTGGTGTGTGTGTGTGTGTGTGCGTGTGTGTGTGTGTGTGTGTGCGTGTGTGTGTGTGTGCGTGTGTGTGTGTGTGTGTGTGTGTGTGTGTGCGTGTGTGTGTGTGTGTGTGTGAGAGTGGGTGGAAGGGGTCAGGTCACACCTCAGTCTCAGCCAATAAGCTCTCACCTACAGACCTGATGATGTCACATCTCGGTCTCAGCCAATAGGCTGTCACCTAGACCTGATGTCAGCAGGACCACATGGTTGGGGGCGGAGTCTGCAAGGGGGGCGGGAGAACGGAGACGTTAACAGTTATTCCGCCAGAAAATTAACCATAACTTGTGATAAAATTCACGCCAACGTTATTCCACTTTTGGGCTCTTATTTTGAAGAGCCAAATTGTCAGAGAGGAAGTCAACATCTCATGATAGTTTTTTGACGATGTGAGATCACTTCCTGTTTACATTCTGAAGGCTGCAGATAACACTGATGGTGTGATTCTGTCCCAGTAAGATGTCCAGATCAAGACAATCAACAAGACCAGTCGGATATTTCAAATTAAAGTGCTAATATTGAAAACGATTTGAAACACTACTACTGCTACTACAACTAATCTTGTTGTCGGTCACAGAACTCCAGCCTCAATCTGACTCTCTCTGATTCATCCATCACTGATTGCACTGAAAATATCACATCTACAAGCTCATAACACACCACGCTGTGACACATTGTGAGCTTGTAGATCTGACATTTTCAGTTGGCACAAAACCAAGTATGAGCAGGGCAGACTTCCAGACTTACAAACCCATAACGGTCCTTTTTCCCCCCACGTTTTGTACTATCGATAATTTGACTGGTGGGAACTGGGAACCCCAACTCTACACACACACACACACACACACACACACACACACACACACACACACACACACACACACACACACACACACACACACACACATCACACACACACACACACACACACACACACACACACACACACACACACACACACACACACACCATTGGGGAAGAAACAGTTCTGTTGTTGTTGTTTTTTCGCCACCTAATTCTGAACCAAATGAAATCGGTTCAAATCCCAACCAGAAGGAAAAAAAAAAAAAAAAAAAAAAAACATGTTCTGACGTCTGCTACTGGAACTGTTACCAACCTGCATGGGGTCCAAACCCTCGGGGAAGGTTCTAACAAAACCCTTTTGTTCATTTCTACAAAGCGTTCTGCAGTATGTGAGGGACCGCTCCATATTCATGTACTGGTTCAGCTTTTATTTGCGTTGTAATATCCATAGTGGGGATTTTAGATCCCCACCTATAAAGAACTGCATTTAAACCATTTTGCACTGTACTTGTGATGTTTTAAATTTCAGCCGGCGTTCACGGCTCATAGTGCGCCACAGAGTGCATGGCGTGCTACAGGTATGAACCGTGAACGCCTGCTATTTTTGGGGGAGAATGTGAGAATGCAGCACAAATATTTAAGTGTGTTCTTTCAGGGCGAATGTTTTGTAGAATCTACAATGTCAGGACAAAAATCAAAATAGATATATATCTATATATTTTTTTTTGCCTTTTGCTCTACGTTGCTGCAGCTGTTTCACTGCAGACAGACACTTGCTTCGTCCTGCAGACGGCCCAGAACTTTGTTGACGTCGACAAGTCATGAAAACAAAAACATTCATTGGGCATTCAGGACAGGCATGGCTAATTTGCAAGGGGTGGGGGGAGCCAGCGTGTTAGCCAATCACAGCACAGCAGTCTCCAGCAGATTCATAATGAGCCAATAGAGTGAAGGTTGGAGGTGGAGTTAGATTCTGTTGTTGAGCAAATCTGTTTACAAACACAGTGGTTATACACACTAAAGTTGCCTCCATTACCTTTAAACTTTCTCATCAAAACGATGAGGCAACGCTAGCCTAACTGCGGTGCATTTCAAAACAGAACGAGGCAACGCTGGCCTAACTGCGGTAGGTTTCAAAAAAGGTGCATTCACAAAACGTTTAGGGAGGTGCGTGTCCAAAATGTCTCCTATATGTAAATAAAGGGGGCGTGGCCTGGGCGTGTCAGCAGACCTTTATGGCTGAAGTTCTGCCAGAAATGGTTACAAAAATCAACCAAATTAAAGGTAGGAGAAGTGATTTCACTTTTGTCAGATATCACCCAAAAAAAAAAATCTTTTAAAATGCTCTATTATAAGGTGTGCAGACCATATACAGGTATGGAGTTTCCCCCTCCCCCACGTTAGCAGAGGAGCTAATAAAATTTCCCCAGGTGGAGGGTGAATTCTCCTCCAATCAGGACCGAGCAGCAGGTTCACATAGTGTAGCTACTCTTGGACGCCCCTAGAGCACCAGGCTGGTACTACACCATGAATTTCAAATCACTTACCCTACCTTTAACCTAATTAATTAGTTTTGGGGTAACTGTACTGGTGGTTGTAGAAGAGGGGGTGGGCGGTTCGAGGGGGAGGGGTCAGGTTCTAGGGGGAGGAGTCAACCCTTACTGCTGTGTGGGAGCCAGGAGGGGGCGTGGCCTAGCAGAGGCCCCGCCTGCTGTTGCTGCTGCTGCTTGTCTCTGATTGGCTGCTGCTGCTGCTGATGGTGGTGGTGGTGGTGCTGCTTGTCTCTGATTGGCAGCAGGGCGCCGCTGTAGGGCGGGGCTCCCTCCTCCTCTTCGCCGTCATTGGACAGCAGGTCTGCGATCTGCTGCTGCAGCTCTGGACCAATGGCGTTCTCCGCTAGCACCAGCACGCGGAGACACGTAGGGTAGTTCTCTACCATGTCCAGGAACACCTGAGTAACAGAATAATTAACATATTTAATGAAAATAAATGAACACCTGATTGACATAATAATTAACATACAGCCACGGAAAAAAAATATTAGACGACCCTTGTTTTCTTCAATTTCTTGCATGCCAAGACGCATTGCTGCAGTCATCAAAAACAATGGTTATGCAATCAAGTATTAACCAAGTAGTCTTGTGTGTATCATGTGTTTAAAGCAAACAGAAAAGAAAACATGGAATGCTTAAAAATAGTGCTTTTGGCGGTACAATGCCATAGCTATTGATGTAAGAATTTAAGTAATTTTGGTTATTATCAAGAAAACAATGGAAAATGAATAGTTCTTAGTTCTTGAATTAAACTTTCATGAGCTATTTTTGTTGTTATCATTATAATTGTCCAAACAAATGTACCTTTGGTTGAGCCAGACATTAAAATTAACAAGAAATTGAAGAAAACAAGGGTGGTCTAATATTTTTTTTTCCATGACTGTATTTAATGAAAATGAAGACACATATGGTAGTTTTTACCATGTCCAGGAACACCTGATTAACATAATAATTAACATATTTAATGAAAATGAAGACACATAGGGTAGTTTTTACCATGTCCAAGAACACCTGATTAACAGAATAATTAACATATTTAATGAGCATGAAGACACGTAGGGTAGTTTTTACCATGTCCAGGAACACATGATTAACGTAATTAACATAATGAACATTAACGTAAAGTTAACTTGGAGACACACAGGGTCCAGTTCTCGTAAAGTGCAAATACTTCAAATTTGTACTTAAAGTGAAATTTCACCCATTTTTCAACATTTTACTATATTTATTTAGAACCTTTTTTTTTTCTGTGAGTGCACAAATGGAACCAACTAGACCCGTTCATTTGCTTCCATTTGTAGGTTCTAAAGGTCCTAAAAAGAAAAACATTAACATGCTGAAACACAACTTGATGACATCATCAAGCTGTGTTGATGTTAATGTTGTTTTTTTCAGGTCTCCATTTCTAGGAAACACAGAATAGGGGAAACGTTTTATCATGTCCACACGGCATCTCTAAGGTATATTAATGACGCAGTAAAAGGTTGAAAATGGGTGGAATTCCCCTTTAAGTACTGTCACTGAGTAAATGTTTATTCGTACTGTTCAACGTTCTGCTTGGCAGAGTAAATGTATGATGTCTCAATTGAATTGAATTGAATTGAATTGAAAGTAGTCATAGGCCTACATCAGGGGTTTTCAACAGGTGGTCCGGGGACCACCAGTGGTCCCTGAGAGGATTCCAGGTGGTCCTCAGCTAAGTTGGTTAACCAGATGTAACTCTTGAGAACGTAACAATGAAACTCTTGAGAGCGTAACGAGCGTAACGTTACGCTCTCAAGAGTTAAAATATTCATCATCTGAATTAGCCCGAAGTATACATAACTAGAAGATGGACAAAAGCAAAAGCAAACTTTAGTTTAGGGCTCTGTGGGGCTAAAATGTCCTCAAATGGTGGTCCGTGGCTGAAATTCTGAATAAATGGTGGGCCCTGGGATGAAAAAGGTTGAAAACCCCTGGCCTACATCATTGAGGAGCCACAGAGCCATCTAGTGGTCAGAGTAACACACTGCTGCTCAGCCTGTATTTGACCTGCTGCTGGTAGAGTATCTAGAATAGGAGAGAGTAGCGACACTCCCTGTTGACTCCTATGCTACGGCTGAACAGAGACAGCTATTGGCTGAAAAACATCATGTGACGCCTAGTAAGGAGGAGGGATTCTGGTTCCAAACAAACCACTCTGTCCATCCAGCTCCATTGACAGCAGATCACGTGTCTGCAATAAAATTGGCATAATTAGATTAATTACGGCATTTTAGGAGGTTTTAACGCATTAACAGACTTCTGGTCACTCTAGTGAATAATGATTTGTTATATAACTGGCTTTAGTTCAGGGGTCAGCAACCTGCCGCTCCAGAACACAGCCCTAGTGGCTCCCTGGCTGTAGCTGCATTACATACACACACTGGGGTGATCCACACCAAAATAATATGAACATTTCAGTCACCCAAAACGTGTTGCGCTGTCTGACAGTTGCCAGTTAAAGTAGCCCTGGTTGGCCATGTCAAAAAAGCCCAGCAGTTATCAGAGGTGGAGCTTTCAATCTGAACCACCCATTTTCAAAGGTTTACTCAGTTTACTATGTCATTAATATACCTTAGAGATGTTGTGTGGACTAGAAATGGAGTTCTGTAAAACGCCTTTATTTATTTATTTATTTATTTATTTATTTATTTAGAAACTCCATTTCTGAAGAAAGGTTGTGTTTCACCATGTTAATGATTTTTCGATTTGAGGACCCTTTTTTCTGAGAGTGTCCATTTGGTTCACTTTTGTAACACTCTCAGGAAAAAAATAATAAAATGCGGCTCCAGACAGATTTTGAATTTAATTTAGCGTAGCGTGTCGCTACTCTCGTCCTACGGTACACTAGTCTGGGGGTAGAGGGGACCAGAGATAAGGACAGAGGGATGCCTTGTTCATTGGTCGGCTGCCGTATAACCCCAAGGGCCGATAAGGAATATCATCTGACCAATCAGCAGCAAGCTGAAGCCTCAGGGGGTCCATGTGACAGCTGACCTTCTGTAAAGCAGTGGGTTTTCAACCTTTTTTCATACCAGGGCCCACTGTTTATTCTGCATTTTAGCCACGGAGGACCACGATTTGATGTTGTGTTTAGGCTCTCGCACTCAAAACCAAGGATTTTCTAGTTTTTGTCCACAATTTAGGAGAGGTAAACTGGCAAAACGTTGGTCAAAATAACAATTCTTCTACATTTTCTAAATGTGTAGATTCTGGTGAATTAAGCAATTGATGTTTAAATATAATTTTGCTCTTGAGGTTGTAAAATTAAAATGAAACCAAATGGTTTGAAACCATGAAACCATTTGGTTTCATTTTACCTCCTCAGGAGTTACAGATCTTTAACCCATTGTGTCAGTTTATGTGTCTGTTATTCTGAATAACATAATATTTAAAGATTTGCACCACGTTTTCACGATTTTTCAAAAATAGCAGAGATACAAGCTCATAGCGCGCCACTCGGTGGCGCGCTATGAGCTTGTAGATGTGCTATTTTTCAATAGTTAAAACATGATGCTTAGAACACCAAAACACGTTCAGTACACTTAAGGGTCCATTTGGTTACCAACTGTCCATTATTTATCTTGGGGACCACCTGGAACCCTCTCAGGGACCACTGGTGGTCCCCACTAGTTGAAAATCCCTGCTGTAAATTGGAAAGAAGCAACACAAAAGCAGAGTAAACTAGAATGCTTCCTGGCCCTAAACAGAGAATACAAAACGGCAGAATATCTGAGCTATGTGACTGACCCAAAACAAAGGAAAATCTTAACTAGGTACAGACTGAGTGAACACAGCCTCGCAATTGAGAAAGGCTGCCATAGGCAGATATGTATCCCTAGTGAAGACAGACTACGCACCCACTGCACACAAAGTGAAGTGGAAACCGAGCTACACTTCCTAACCATCTGTCCACTGTACCAAGACATCAGAGACACATACTTCCCACGGATTACAACCATCCACACAGACTTCGAGAACATGACAAACAACGAGAAACTCTCCTATCTGCTGGGCAAAGTACAACAATGTGCAAACACAGCAGCAAGACTTGTGATGTGCTGCGATAAACGAAGGATATGAAATGGAACACAACCACTCTGAAGAATAAACATTGTATTGGACTCTGACACCCTACATCGATTGAGCTAAGCACAAAGGCGTGCATAGATAGACGTCAAGGGGGGTTTGAGCACCCCCTAGTGGCCCTCTCTGGACCAACATGCCCTTTTTAAAAGAGCAAAAAGATGCTGAAATGCTGTTTTCTATGCGTTTTTAACCGCCCAAAACTCAATTTTCCGCCGCCCGGCTTTGCCGGGCGGCTAGAGTGCCCTCCTGGTTACATTTGAGCACCTGCCCTTGAAACTCTCTGTGCACGCCACTGGCTAAGCATATAGAAATTAGTTTTCCAAGACTACGACCTCCATATTTTTAACTTAACTTTTGTATTGATACATTGTTGTACTGTTATATTACGCTTCCCTGCTTCTGTTATATTGGGGTTTCTTGTTAAAT
Source organism: Benthosema pterotum (assembly GCA_039105355.1). Taxonomy (NCBI): domain Eukaryota; kingdom Metazoa; phylum Chordata; class Actinopteri; order Myctophiformes; family Myctophidae; genus Benthosema; species Benthosema pterotum. The sequence continues at coordinate 50,768,023 of CM076974.1, forward strand.
TCCATTTCTTGCTGTTATGTTCTTGCTTTGGTAATGTAAACTAGAGGTGCAATGGTTCACCGAGAATCCCCGAATCGTTCGGTACGGGGTCCACGGTTCAATATGCGCTAATGAACCGCAATACTTCGGTTCACATTCATTCATTTCTTACAGTTGCTGAGAATGTTTCTCGGTTGCACGCCGTCGTACGGCGAAGTGTAGCACCACACTACTGCATTAAACACAGAGCCATGGCCACAGAGCCATAGAGTTGCGACAACTCAGTCCATGTCACGGGGCCGGTCCAATGGCGGGTCTTCTACTTAGATTGAATAGAGAAAGGGGACAACAAATAGGGACAAGTCCTGGACCTGAAGTAGCTGTACCCAGGCAACAGCCTGTTACCGTTGACATGTTGAAAACATTCATAAACATTTGCGCCACCCTCGTTGAAAACATTTGAATAGATTTCCAACTCCAGTTTGTCCCTTTTAGGGCTGCATGAACAGCGCTCGAGCGCTCAGTTTGTGACGCCTCAAGGTCGCAACTCTTGTACTAGATGGCTCTGATTGAACAGAGCGAACGGAACGGTACACCACCATCACACAGGCACACACACATACATACGCGAGAGGAAAACGGGAGAGAGGAAAACCGAGACGCCGTGTTTGTGACTGTCTGTATACCTGTGCTGATTGGTTGCTAGGGGGTTGCCAGGGGGTGTGTATACCTGTGCTGATTGGTTGCTAGGGGGTTGCCAGGGGGTGTGTATACCTGTGCTGATTGGTTGGTGAGTCCGGTCCCCTCCAGGTCCAACACCTCCAGAGTTCTGCTGGACGCCACGGCAACCGCCAGCATCCCTGCTATCTGGTCGCCTAGCAACAGCAGACAACAACGTCACCACCCACTGACCACATGTCCTGGTCGCCTAGCAACCACATAAACAATGTAACATCATCCGTCCATGTCACAACTAGGGATGGGAAGATACTATCGGCCATACAGATACTATCTGAAAATATTGGTAACGGGAGGAATATGATAAATAGATTATTTGCAAGGTCATATCTGCTGATTCTGATTATTATACAGTTTTTATACTTTTTTTTATACTTTTACCAATGTCCAATATCCTGACATTGTCCAACTCTTAAAGGGAATTCCACCCATTTTCAAAAAAATCCTGAGAGGATTCAAATGTGAACCAAATGGACCCTAGCGGGTCCATTTGGTTCCATTTGTACCCTCTCAGGAAAAAGGGGTCTGAAAGAAAAATCATTAACATGGTGAAATACATCTTGGTGATGTCATCAGATGCATTTCACCATGTTAATGATTTTTTCAGACCTCCATTTTTAGGAAATACAGAATTGGGGGAACGTTTTTATCATCACCACACAATATCTCTAAGGTATATTAATCACAAACACACACACACACACACACACACACACACACACACACACACACACACACACACACACACACACACACACACACACACACACACACACACACACACACACACACACACACACAGTGTGTTACCCAGGGGATTGTAGTCCAGGTTGAGGACTCTGAGCTGGGAGCTGTGAGCCACTGCGATGGCCAGACGCGCCCAGCCTTTGGTGCTGATTCCTGGGTTAGCACTGAGGGTCAGCTCCCTGAGGCCTGGATGGATGGATGGATGGATGGAGGTAGATCACTTCAGAATTTTCATTTGCAATAGACCTGCGCGGTGACGTCACTGTGTTTTCCGCATTAATTTTTCCTCATAGACTTTTCGAAAATAATTTATATAAAGACGATTACGCCGCGGACAAAGCCAACTCGGGTCGTGACGAATCATGACGACACACACAATCTTTTGGGACAATCAAATAATTTCTAAGATGAAAAACGAAACAAAAAGTGTGGTATCCTGCCGTTTTCTACTTACACTAATTAGATATTATATGATGACATTGTGTCCGCCCTCTTGTCCACCCTAGGACACTTTCCAGCCAGGCTCATTCATTCCAATGTAAATATCATGGACTTTACACAATAAATGCTGGTTCATTTTTTTTAAACAGATGTTCAAAATCTCTTCCAAATCCATCAACAAGGCATGATGTCCTATGCAGTGGAAAAATGTGTGTGTGGCATTTATTTTTTAACAAAAAATTTACAAAAAATGTGAAAGTTCTTAGTTTTGGGTGCAAGAGACTAAACTCAAGATCACAAACTGTCAACTCAAACCCCAAATACTGTTCGTCAGTAGTAGCATATACAGTACAAGAAAACCTTTTATCCCACTCTATTTTTCATTATTAACAACACCAAGACCACTATTTCAAAGCTCAAACTTTCTAGGGAACAATCACTTTATGTAACCTACCAGACTTAGCTCCATCGGGAGGTAACATGTAGTGTATGGAACCTACCAGACTTAGCTCCATCAGGAGGTAACATGTAGTTTATGTAACCTACCAGACTTAGCTCCATCAGGGTAACATGTAGTGTATGTAACCTACCAGACTTAGCTCCATCAGGGTAACATGTAGTGTATGGAACATACCAGACTTAGCTCCATCAGGAGGTAACATGTAGTGTATGGAACCTACCAGACTTAGCTCCATCAGGAGGTAACATGTAGTGTATGGAACCTACCAGACTTAGCTCCATCAGGAGGTAACATGTAGTGTATGGAACCTACCAGACTTAGCTCCATCGGGAGGTAACATGTAGTGTATGGAACCTACCAGACTTAGCTCCATCGGGGGGTAACATGTAGTGTATGGAACCTACCAGACTTAGCTCCATCAGGGTAACATGTAGTGTATGTAACCTACCAGACTTAGCTCCATCAGGGGGTAACATGTAGTGTATGGAACCTACCAGACTTAGCTCCATCAAAGGTAACATGTAGTGTATGGAACCTACCAGACTTAGCTCCATCAAAGGTAATATGTAGTGTATGGAACCTACCAGACTTGGCTCCATCAGGGGGTAACATGTGGTTTATGGAACCTACCAGACTTAGCTCCATCAAGAGGTAACATGTAGTGTATGGAACCTACCAGACTTAGCTCCATCAAAGGTAACATGTAGTGTATGGAACCTACCAGACTTAGCTCCATCAAAGGTAACATGTAGTGTATGGAACCTACCAGACTTAGCTCCATCAGGGGGTAACATGTAGTGTATGGAACCTACCAGACTTAGCTCCATCGGGAGGTAACATGTAGTGTATGGAACCTACCAGACTTAGCTCCATCGGGAGGTAACATGTAGTGTATGGAACCTACCAGACTTAGCTCCATCGGGAGGTAACATGTAGTGTATGGAACCTACCAGACTTGGCTCCATCAGGGGGTAACATGTGGTTTATGGAACCTACCAGACTTAGCTCCATCAGGAGGTAACATGTAGTGTATGGAACCTACCAGACTTAGCTCCATCAGGAGGTAACATGTAGTGTATGGAACCTACCAGACTTAGCTCCATCAAAGGTAACATGTAGTGTATGGAACCTACCAGACTTAGCTCCATCAGGGTAACATGTAATTTATGTAACCTACCAGACTTGGCTCCATCAGGGGGTAACATGTAGTGTATGGAACCTACCAGACTTAGCTCCATCAGGGGGTAACATGTAGTGTATGGAACCTACCAGACTTAGCTCCATCAGTGTAACATGTAGTTTATGTAACCTACCAGACTTAGCTCCATCGGGAGGTAACATGTAGTGTATGGAACCTACCAGACTTAGCTCCATCAGGGGGCAACATGCCACAGATCAGACTCAGGGCCTGGTCTCCCAGCATGCAGTCTCCCAGGTCCAGACTGACCAGGGACGGATGAGACGACAGAGACACGTTGAGACTGACCAGACCAGCGTCCAGCAGGGGACTGCCATGAAGACTACAGAGAGACAGAGAGACAGTCAGGCAGACAGTCAGGCAGAGAGACAGAGACATGGAGAGACAGTGTCTCAGTAAACTATAGGATCATAGAATGCAGAGAGACAGTGTCTCAGTAAACTATAGGATCACAGAATGCAGAGAGACAGTGTCTCAGTAAACTATAGGATCATAGAATGCAGAGAGACAGTGTCTCAGTAAACTATAGGATCATAGAATGCAGAGAGATAGTGTCTCAGTAAACTATAGGATCATAGAATGCAGAGAGACAGTGTCTCAGTAAACTATAGGATCATAGAATGCAGAGAGACAGTGTCTCAGTAAACTATAGGATCATAGAATGCAGAGAGACAGTGTCTCAGTAAACTATAGGATCATAGAATGGAGACAGTGTCTCAGTAAACTATAGGATCATAGAATGCAGAGAGACAGTGTCTCAGTAAACTATAGGATCATAGAATGCAGAGAGACAGTGTCTCAGTAAACTATAGGATCATAGAATGCAGAGAGACAGTGTCTCAGTAAACTATAGGATCATAGAATGGAGACAGTGTCTCAGTAAACTATAGGATCATAGAATGCAGAGAGACAGTGTCTCAGTAAACTATAGGATCACAGAATGCAGAGAGACAGTGTCTCAGTAAACTATAGGATCACAGAATGCAGAGAGACAGTGTCCCAGTAAACTTCGTGTCAGTTTTCTAGGATCAAATGTAAACCAAGAAATTAGCATTAGTCAAAGCCATGTAGTAATATTAATATTGTATAATATTGTTATTATTGGGATTAAAACATATCTATTTAAACATCCAGACTGATAGAGTCAGTGGTCATTACCAGGAAAAAAATTGAGTGACCACGACAGACCTGTAATTCTGAGAGTGTAACACATGGAACCAAATGGACCCTTACAGGTCTATAACTCTGAGTGTTCAATAGGAACCAAAGATTATACACACACTTACGTACAAGTGTACTTACAACAGGGTCTGTAGTGAGGTTAGGGTTACACTGCACACTATTGTAGTGTACTTAGTGTAGCGTAGTGTATAGTGGACTTAGTGTAGTATAGTGCACATAGTGTACTGTAGTGTAGGGTATAGTGTACATAGTGTACTAACAACAGTGTCTGTAGGGACCTGTTAGGTTGTGTAATGCCCGGGATTCGAACCCGGGTCTCATCATCTTAACCACTAGACCAAGAGGACATCCCCCTTGGTCCGGGGGCAGATACTAGACTTTGGAGGCCATCACGACAGAGGCTGTAGCCACCTGCTACACTCACCTCCCTTTTGACCTCCTTCCACGGGGAAACCCGGTCCGGGTCACGGCACCAATGTAACGCCCAGGATTCGAACCCGGGTCTCCCACGTGAAAGTCCAACATCTTAACCACTAGACCAAGATACTAGACTTTGGAGGCCATCACGACAGAGGCTGTAGCCACCTGCTACACTAGTGAAAACCATAGTGTACTTACAACAGTGTCTGTAGGGACCTGTTAGTGTAGGGTCTAGTGTACATAGTGTACTTACAACAGTGTCTGTAGGGACCTGTTAGCTTGCAGTGAAAACCAGAGTGTACTTACAACAGTGTCTGTAGGGACCTGTTAGCTTGCAGTGATAACTAACCATAGTGTACTTACAACAGTGTCTGTAGGGACCTGTTAGCTTGCAGTGAAAACCATAGTGTACTTACAACAGTGTCTGTAGGGACCTGTTAGCTTGCAGTGAAAACCATAGTGTACTTACAACAGTGTCTGTAGGGACCTGTTAGCTTGCAGTGAAAACCAGAGTGTACTTACAACAGTGTCTGTAGGGACCTGTTAGTGTAGTGTATAGTGTACTTACAACAGTGTCTGTAGGGACCTGTTAGTGTAGTGTATAGTGTACTTACAACAGTGTCTGTAGGGACCTGTTAGTGTAGTGTATAGTGTACTTACAACAGTGTCTGTAGGGACCTGTTAGTGTAGGGTATAGTGTACATAGTGTACTTACAACAGTGTCTGTAGGGACCTGTTAGCTTGCAGTGATAACTAACCATAGTGTACTTACAACAGTGTCTGTAGGGACCTGTTAGCTTGCAGTGAAAACCAGAGTGTACTTACAACAGTGTCTGTAGGGACCTGTTAGTGTAGTGTATAGTGTACATAGTGTACTTACAACAGTGTCTGTAGGGACCTGTTAGCTTGCAGTGAAAACCAGAGTGTACTTACAACAGTGTCTGTAGGGACCTGTTAGCTTGCAGAGTGTACTTACAACAGTGTCTGTAGGGACCTGTTAGCTTGCAGAGTGTACTTACAACAGTGTCTGTAGGGACCTGTTAGCTTGCAGTGAAAACCAGAGTGTACTTACAACAGTGTCTGTAGGGACCTGTTAGCTTGCAGTGAAAACCATAGTGTACTTACAACAGTGTCTGTAGGGACCTGTTAGCTTGCAGTGATAACTAACCATAGTGTACTTACAACAGTGTCTGTAGGGACCTGTTAGTGTAGTGTATAGTGTACTTACAACAGTGTCTGTAGGGACCTGTTAGTGTAGTGAAAAGTGTACTTACAACAGTGTCTGTAGGGACCTGTTAGCTTGCAGCGCGTCGGCCAGGTGTTTGGTTCTGGTGATGTTATTGACCACTCCCAGGTTAAGGTTGAGCTGGACCAGACTCTGGCACTCTGCCAGACCCCGACACACCCTGCCGAAGTCCCTGTCCGAGAGCTGGCAGCCGCGCACAGACAGGAGCCTGGAAACAAGACCCAAGACACAGGACAGTTAGTCTGCACCACTAGACAGAGACAGGCAGGGGCGGATTGGCCATCTGGAGTACAGGGAGTTTTCCCGGTGGCCTGCGCCACCTAGTGGCCTGCTGGACAAGATCCAAAATGCACTAGTGGCACTTCCAAAATGCACTAGAATGCGCTAGATGCTCGCCTGGAACATACAGATCAAAATGACCATTAATTCTCTAGTTGTGTAGACTAAGTTGGGCTAATTCACATGATGTATATTTTAACTCTTGAGGGTGTAAAAATGAAACCAAATGGACCCGCAAGGGTCCATTTGGTTTCATTTTTACGCTCTCAAAGAGTTACATCTGGTTAACCAGCTGCCCAGGGTGACCTGGCAAAGGCAAAATTGTCCCGTTGGGAAAATATGTGCCAATCCGCCCCTGGAGACAGGACAGTCAGGGGCAGATGTAACATTTCCCAATTGGGGGGGGGGGGGGGGGGGGGCTTCATCGCCTGTGTCGCTTCGCACCACGGGCGATGAAGTCATACCATTTTCGGTTACAGGACTTTTATTAGTCTAGTAAAGCATCAATAATAACATCAGTTGTTCGTGATTATTTTTCTAAGGACTGGAGATTGGAAGCGCTCATCGTTAGTCACTGAATGGCCCTGTGTGGCCATCTGTTTAGAATTTGCACATAATGCAGGAGGCACCAGCCTGACCCGTTAATACAAACGAGTGCCTCTCAAGTCCAGCACTTTTATTTACTGACAGAAAGTAGCTCATAACATGTCTACTGTGGATTTTTATCAAACAAATGCTTTGCAGATAGAAAGAGGATAATTCAACCTTTCCATACAGCTGCAATGTTGGTGAGTTAACGTTGTTTAATACAAGCAAATTGCAGATGAAAATTCTTGTTATTGGGGTGTCAACGGACCGAATTGCAACTCTAGATTCAGCCCAATTATAAAACAATCTACAGCCCCATTGCGGCTAGTGTTTGCTTGTGCCCGGCTGTTGCACGCGGTAAACGTGTCGTGAGCTTGAAGATCAGTTATCTTCAGCACGCACAACCAGTGTTTCAACCACATTGTGAGCTTTATGATCTGCTGATTTTTGAAAAGTTATGAAAATATGCATAGATCTTTCACTATATGGTTTCACAGTCGTATGTTTGCTGCTTTGATGTCTGTTGAGAGTAAAACTTCAAAGATTTAAGACAGCGGTTTTCAACCAGTGATCTGGAGTCCGGAGACCACCAGTGGTCCGTGAGAGGGTCCCAGGTGGTCCTCAGGATAAATGATGGAAAGTTGGTTAATCAGGTGTAACTCTTGAAAGCATAAACATGAAACCAAATGGACCCTTGCGGGTCCATTTGGTTTCATGTTTACGCTCTCAAGAGTTAAAATATTCATCATGTGAATTAGCCCCAAGTCTACACAACTAGAGAATGTAGAAGATTAATGGTCATTTTGATCTGTATGTTGGACTGGTTTTGTTTCCCCAAATCCAGCCTGGAATTGTGGACTAATCTAAATCTCATCTAAACCCCGTATCCTAAAACCCTTATCATTATTTTTTTTTTTACTATTTTGAAAAAACTTTTTGGAATAGTTCAACGTGCCAATCTATTGACACATTGTGACGTTGTAGACTGGCCATTTAAACTATTGAAAAATGTTCTTTTTTCATAGTTTAAAAAGCCAAAGAAGTTAATGGGATAAGGGGTTTAGCGGTGGTGAAAATGGAGCCCTATATATCTTTAGTTTTGGGGTCTGTGGGGCTGAAATGTCATCAAATGGTGGTCCTCCGTGGCTCAAATGCTGAATAAATAGTGGGCCCTGGTGTGAAAAAGGTTGAAAACCACTGATTTGAAAACAGATTCCAGTGAATTAAAGTATTATGTGAAGAAAGGTACCTGACTCCATGTTCCTTCAGACTGTCACAGATGTCTCTGATCTCGGCTCCGGACAGGGTCTCTCCTGTGATCTGTATGGACCCTGGAAGCATGGTGACACCCCCGATACAGACCCAATAAACTACCGATAAATGATCAATAACTTAGATCTGGACGGAGCCAGGGATCATGGCAGTACCACTGATACTGGGTCAATAAACTACCAATAAATAATCAATAACTTAGATGTGAACAGCATGCTGGGACCTCACAGCAGATACTGAGCCAATAAACTACCAATAAATGATCAATAACTTAGATGTGGACGGAGCCAGGGATCATGGCAGTACCACCAATACTGAGCCAATAAATAATATCAATAACTTAGATATGAGTGGAGCCAGGCAGCATACTGACCCAATAAACTAATCAATATACTCTGTAGCAGCACTTCTAATGATCAATATCTCCTATAATCTCTGTACAGCTACAACTCTGAACTGCATGACTGTTATCAGAGATTATTGATAACAATAAACTGTCTCTCTCTTGTTGTCGGTGCCACTGTTCTATAAATGCATACAATCAATACGATCAATCGGTGATATGATCCTAACATTCAATCAATATGGTCCAGTTGAGGTATATGTATATTATATCTGCATCAATACAATCCATAAGCTGCCAGTCACCAAACATCAGGGTTTAAATACAACATTAAACTAACTGATCAGTGATCAATCAATGTATCATTGTTATAAAATTAAAAGTTATTGATCATCAAGCGCGACAACGAAGAGAGAAAGAAAGAGGGACACGCGCATGGCGCATGCACGCTCCAGACGACCCGTGCGCGACGCATGCACGCACTCGATGACGTCATTATTAATCCTCCTTCAGTTCAGCAGCTGAGGCGTCGGCGTGCACGCGCCTCCGTGCGTGCGTGGATGATGATGATAATAACTGGATACAAAGTAGCCATGCGTGCGTGCGTGCACGCGCGCTTCTTTCAATGGATTTTTCTATTGATGATCTGTTACTATTATCCTGTCAATCAGAGGATGAGGTCCATCGATCAGGTGGTCCGCGGACCTCTGTCTGTCTGTCTGTTGTTTGTCGGTTGCTATGGACACCACCACCAGCACCGACAGCCGGTGTCACGCGCCATCGTGTCCGTACGTGCGGTGGGACGGCCCGGTGGTTTCACTCAAAGGGGTCCGGAGGACATGCCTGGTGGTCCATGATGCGCTGCAGGTGGTCCCACGTCCCTGGTTCGATCCCCTAGTTCCCCGCCGCTGGTCCAGTCAGTGGATGTATGGACCCCGCTAGGCTAGCGCTGTGTCTGTGTGTGTGTGTTCAATTCAACACATCCGTCAAGTTAACTGGTTTGGAGACACCTTGTGGTTTCCGGTCACACACTTCAAAATAAAACTCACATATCACCTGCTTTAAATAATTAAAAGCGAAGGAAATTGTCCTAAGAAGTCCAACTGAATGTAGGCGCATGCCTGACCCAGAGGCTCAATATGGCAGTTTGTCACATTCAGTAGATCATTTGTGGTCAGATGTAATTTCCTGGGGTTTATTAGGACTGTAGGCTATAGTAGATAATAAAAAATCGTTTTGTTTTAGGACCATGTTAGATACGCATTTTTACTTTTTCTAATCGAAACAACAATCTAAAACATGAACCTTGGTTGAAAAAAAGAGTTGTCCTTTAATATATCCTAGAGATGTTGTGAGGATAAAACAGTGGTCGCACGAGAAGTCGGCCCGCCGCGAAGTCGGCCAGAATCGTGTGGAGAGGTCGGGCCGCGGCTGTGGAGAGGTCGGGCCGCGGCTGTGGAGAGGTCGGGCCGGGGGAGTGGAGAGGTCGGGCCGCGGCTGTGGAGAGGTCGGGCCGGGGGAGTGGAGAGGTCGGGCCGCGGCTGTGGAGAGGTCGGGCCGGGGCTGTGGAGAGGTCGGGCCGGGGGAGTGGAGAGGTCGGGCCGCGGCTGTGGAGAGGTCGGGCCGGGGGAGTGGAGAGGTCGGGCCGCGGCTGTGGAGAGGTCGGGCCGGGGGAGTGGAGAGGTCGGCCCATGTCTGTGGAATAGTTAGTTACTTAGTGAGCTAGTGTCAGCTGTTTTAGGCCCTTGTATATCATTATCCTTATTATTGTGCACTTTTTAAGGCTACAACAGAATGTAGAAGATTAATTGTCATGTTGATCTAGTGAATTGACTGCTTTGTTTCCCTGGTCCAGCAAAAGTGATGTGATTGACTGATAATTGCTGAGGGTATGTTCACACTTGGACCCGAGGTGAAATTGCTTGCTAATGGCTTCAATAACTTTAAAGTAAAATTAACTCCAGACAACTCTGACATGATCAACTCTATGAAATAACTCCAACACTGAAGCCAATTTAACTCTAAAGGTGTTGAAATACACTTTGGGAGTTGAAATCAACTCTGAAATATGTAACCCTGAAATTCTAACTCTCCAATTTTTGCTGTGTACTGTTTCCCACAATTGGGAAATGAAAATTACGTAATTCAGATGTTTAAGTATAATGTAACATTATACTTGGGAGCTCAAAGTGTATAAAAGTGATTATTACATTATTCTTGTCTAAAGTTCCGTTTCCTTTCCTCAACCCTAGTCCTGCTGCAGTTTGGAAGAACACATCCACAATGTTTCAAACTGTTTTAAATATGTGTTATTGTCTAATTACTTTAACTCTGGTAAAGAGTGAAATATGTATTTATTCAACTCTGGGAGTTCAGGCATGTGTCAACCTGTTAGCCATTGCTATAGTCAAAACAAACATTTTGTATCCTAAAGCATAGAATGTATCCTTTTAGCCACATTACTGCAATCTGAAGCATAGATTTACATGAATTACTTCAATAACTTTAAAGTACTCTGGTAAAGAGTGAAATAATTATGTATTTATTCAACTCTGGTAAAGATAAAACATTTAATTATTCAACTCTAGTTGAGAGCAAACCAGTATTATTGAACATGCATGTCTTGATAATGGTTGATATGCAGTGATAATGGTGCCTATACATGTCTATTGTCATGACTTGATAATGGTTGATATGCAGTGATAATGGTGCCTATATACATGTCTATTGTCACAACAGCAAGACATATCAAGCATAAAAGACTTCATGATGGTTGGTATATGGCCTGATAATGGTTGATATGCAGTGATAATGGTGCCTATGCATGTCTATGATATGCAGTGATAAAGGTGCCTATGCATGTCTAATGGGCCGACTTCTCCACACCCCCTGGCCGACTTCTCCACACCACCCAGCCGACTTCTCCACACCACCTAGCCGACTTCTCCACACCACCTAGCCGACTTCTCCACACCACCTAGCCGAGATCTCCGCAGTTTTGCTCGGTCCGAGTTCGCGGCGGCCCGAGATCTCCTGTCCCCAAAACAGTTCCCCTGTTCTGTGTTTCCTAGAAATGTTTATGGAGGTCTGAAAAAAGTGTTGAAGTCACTGAGTGATTGCGGTTCCACCATTCAACCCAAGAGGATGCATTTGTTGGGTCGTTTACTTTACTTTTATTGTGAAAGGAAATGGCTCCTTTTCCTGTCGGCTGGTTACTCACAGCGGGTTGGTTTTACAGGAGGAGCCACGCCCCCCAGTCAGTGGTCACGTGTTTAATCCATGCTGACAGCTACCTGAGAAGCTTATTGTTGTCCACCAGTGGTCAAATGGACACTAGCGGGTCCATTTGGTTCCATTTGTACACCCTCAGAAATAAAGGGCTCTGAGAGAAAAATCATGAACATAGTGAAACTTCCCACTGCAGTCAGAACCACAGACTCACTCCCTATCTAAACTATGGAATGAACTTCCCACTGCAGTCAGAACCACAGACTCACTCCCTATCTAAACTATGGAATGAACTTCCCACTGCAGTCAGAACCACAGACTCACTCCCTATCTAAACTATGGAATGAACTTCCCACTGCAGTCAGAACCACAGACTCACTCACTCCCTATCTTCCACTGCAGTCTGAAAACACACCTCTTCAGACTCCATCTCAGCCCATAGCACTTGTATTACATACCAACCCATAGTACTTGCAGTATCCTCCTAGGTAGTTTAGATAGCACCTCATTAGCCTGAGATAGCAGTGACTTGCAGGTATATAGGATGTCTAATGTAGTACGATGTTTTAGTGCTTGTAAAGTATATTCTAAATACTGCTTAAATTGTAAACTTTAATCTGTATGATGTACTGCTTAATGTAAATCGCTCTGGATTAAGAACATCTGCTAAATGCCTAAATTAAAGAATTAAAGAAATTAAAGACAAATCCATCATTCATTTTGACTTGGTTTTGACTTGACATGAACAGGTCTTATTTGAGAACCACATGCATCATCAAGAGGAATCAAACCTGTGGCATGTTGGTTACAATGTTTACACCAACCCCTGCTGTTTTATTTCACAATGAAGCTCACAGCTCCTCCATTGGAATGGTTCCAGGACTTTTATTTTCTGCTGTACATTTCTCTGTGCAACAATAACTATAAATACAAATGAAGAAACACAAAGAACAACATTCATAGATAAACATAAAAACAAATACATGTTCAACACCTCCTCCCAGATACCAAGAGCTTAAAAAATAAGGAAAACCCCAAATAACCTTAAACAATCTGGCACTACTGTGTGTGTGTCACATTCTTTGTACAACATACAGTACATATATTATATATTAGATCTGAAAGCGTTGGCACAACATATTCAGAGGTGCTAGCTGTGGCAGCATTTAGGTGTCATCAATGCAGGTGATCCTGTGGTGTGCTGTGACACCTACTGGCTGACATGTGCTACTGCATTCATCTGAGAACTGAGTCTACAAATGCCTTTAAAATCCTAATTGTTTTCTGAATGTTTTTATATACAGTAGTCCTCAAAATCTAAACTCAAGGACCTTCAAAAACCATCCGTATTTGGCTGCCAACTCCCTTCTGTAAATATGTAGTTCCAGGGACCCCCCAGAAGCTAAAAGTTAAAAAGGGTGAAAATGTGGCACAAATCTTTGAATCAGAACATTAGCTGTACACCAGTGGGTTTTCAATAGAGATGGCAGATATTATCGGCCCTCCGATATTATTGGCCGATAAAAGCTTTCAAATTTCATATCGGAAAATATCCGTATCGGTATTTACAAACTGGAAATTATGACTATTTACAGAGATGTAGACTCAGTGCTACGGTCATGTTTATACCATTACTTTTGTACTTTACTGAAGTAGGCTACATGTTGAATTTATAGTTGTATGGAGTATTTCTAGGCTATAATATGAATTCGTATTTATACTAAATGTTTAATTATATTAAATATTTGTATAGTAATAGTTTCTGTTATTTTTCCACCACTGGAGGCCGCATATATCGGTATCGGTTGATATCGGTATCGGGAATTAGTAGTTGGATAATATCGGGATATCGGATATCGGTAAAAAAGTCAATATCGGCCATCTCTAGTTTTCAACCTTTTTCATACCAGGGCCCACTGTTTATCACGCATTTTAGCCATGGATGACCACCATTTGATGTTGAGTTTACACTGGTAGACTCAAGACTAAGGATTTTCAAGTTTGTGTCCACAATTTAGGAGAGATAAACTGGCAAACCATTAAAATAACAATCCTCCTACATTTTCTAAATGTGTAGATTCTTGAAATTTAAGTAATTCAGATGTCTAAATATAATTTTACTCTTGAGATCGTAAAATGAAACCAAATGAACCCACAAGGGTCCATTTGGTTTCATTTTACGATCTCAAGAGTTACAGACCTATACGGGTCCATTTGGTTACCAGCGGTCCATCATTTAGCTGAGGAGACCACCTGGAATCCTGTCAGGGACCACTGGTGGTCTGGGAACCACCAGTACAACTTCACCAATGACTATCTAATAAGGACAAGAAGCGAAGGCACCCACGGGGGAGTCCACATTGGTTCATGGTAGGAAACGGACATGCTCAGTACAGACCAGGAAGTTTGACGCTTGGCAAACCATCCAAGAGACCAATGGCATGCATGGTTTGCAAGTGTCAAACTTCCTGGAATGTACCTATGATAAATAAAGAGGATAGTGCACAGGGGCGTGGCGCAGGCTGGTGCCGGAGGTTTGCACATGCTCAGTGTAAACAGGAACTGCTATGGTGGAATGTTGCAGCAGAGGCGCTAGATAGAAATTCCATAATTGTGATGTAAATAATGAGATCCAGAGTAGTTGTGAATTAAACAGAATCATGGTTCCCTTTTCAAACATTTTATCCACTGTTTGAATGAACAGTATCCATGTTTATTTCACAAAAATAAAAGGTGCCACATGTACTGTCTGTAATTAAAGCAAGCATCACGAACAGGGAAAATCTACAAAAGAACAATGTACAAAACATTTCCATTCAGTAAATGTAGGCTACTTGCCCTTGTCTTTCAGTCTGTTATAAAGAGCCTTTTTCCTCCACACAGTAGTTAAATTGACATAATATTTAAACTAAAGACGGAAGCATTATAGTATTCTCTTTTTATATTATTTTTTTATTATTTCAGTTCAGGTTCAGTAACTCTAGCGCCTCTGCTGGAACATTCCACCATAGCAGTTCCTGTTTACACTGAGCATGTGCAAACCTCCGGCACCAGCCTGCGCCACTATCCTCTTTATTTATCATAGGAATGTACTGCGCATGTCTGTTTCCTCCCATGAACCAATATGGACTCCCCCATAATAGGTGTCTTGGCTTCTTGTCCTTATTAGATAGCATTGACCTTCACCAGGAACACACACACACACACACAGATGATGTCACTTCCTGTCGTGCTCACTGTGGCAGGGCCACGCCCACCAATGCTCTGACGGTGGCGTTGACCACAGCGGCCGCGACAGGCTGCAGGTCGTTGACGTCTCTGGCCACGCGCTGGAAGGGAGGAACGTTGGGACCTTCTAGGGTGTCCAGCAGACCTGAGGAAACAGGAGTAACACCTGTGTGTGAAACAACAACACCTGACCACCACCAGCAGTCTCACAGTGACAACACCTGGTCCACTGGAGAAATTTGTGTACATTGAGGGGTAGAGTTGGTTGTGGGTCGTCCCAAATGAAATGCGACAAACAGCACATGCACGCACACACACGTGAAACAGTAGCGAATACTTAAAGGGGATATCGATCAAAATATTGCTAGAGTATCAGGGCCCTAATAGGAGACCATTTGTAGGCTTTGTAGTCCATGTCGGCTATATAGTGGCGCCAATGGAAGGTTGTGGATCTTCGTACATTAGAGTATATTACCTTCCACTATCTTGTGGTAAGCGAAGTGCAGGTACAACAGGAACAACATGTGCAGAGCAGCCAGAGAGCCACAGATCACCAGCCGGGGCGTCTGGCCCACCGTACGAGACAGCATCACTGCCACCTAGAGGGCAGGAGGACATGGAAAGGTCCTGATCAGATTCTAGTTTCTGATGCTGAGATTCTAGTTCACAGCGCTAGATTCTAGTTTCCGATGCTAGATTCTAGTTTCTCATGCTAGATTCTAGTTCCTCTCAGTAGATTGTAGTTTTTGAAGTTAAATTCCAGTTTCTGACACTAGATTCTAGTTCATGACCCTAAATTCTACTTTGTGACACTAAATTCTAGTCCCTGGCGCGAGATTCTAGTTTTTCTGGAAAAAAAAATCTCTTTCTGTGTCAGTGATGCTTGGCATATTTCATTTCAACCCCCAGAAATATCTATTATTTAGCTGCAGAACCTCATCTAAAAACATGTTGTTCTAGCGATCCCCCAGAAGCAAAGATTTGAGTTAAAAATGTTTGCTTCGGAAATAATGTCTAATGTTGGAAGCAGTGCAGTATGGGTAGTGTAGTGTTGGAAGCAGTGCAGTATGGGTAGTGTAGTGTTGGAAGCAGTGCAGTATGGGTAGTGCAGTGTTGGAAGCAGTGCAGTATGGGTAGTGTAGTGTTGGAAGCAGTGCAGTATGGGTAGTGCAGTGTTGGAAGCAGTGCAGTATGTGTAGTGTAGTGTTGGAAGCAGTGCAGTATGTGTAGTGTAGTCCAAGAGGCCAATGACCAAGAGGGTCGTACTTACGTTGCTTCCTGACTCTAGAAGAAGGGGGCGGGTAAATATTAGGAGACGGGAAATATGTTGGAGTCTATTCATTTCCAATGGTAGAATGAACGTGAACACAACTTATGATCCATCCCTTAACTCCATGAATACTGAACTAAATACTGGACCCGATCATCAAAAGGCATATAATATTTACAGCATATTCATAGTAAAATGGCTTCTATTAGCTAAACAGAACAGAAGAAATTTCACTTTGTTATAAATTATTCTTTATCCCACCGCCCAACTCTCGCGAGATTTGCTAGGAGTCAGGAAGAGTCTCTTTGTAATCTGCAGTTTGACATACGACAGATAGGGGGCTCTGATCTAAACCATTACTACTTAGGAGACCATTTGTAGGCTTTGTAGTCCATCATCATTTATAAAGTGGCGCCAATGGGAGTATGGCCATCTTTGTAAATAGAGTATCTTTGGTGTAGTGTTGGAAGCAGTGCAGTATGGTTAATGTAGTTTTCTTAGCAGTGCAGTATGGGTAGTGTAGTGTTCCTACCATGCGCAGGGTGGACAGGCCTCCCACCAGAAGCCACAGCAGGTAGAACAGAGAGTGGAAGTGAACGTTGTAGGTGATGAAGAGAACAGCACAGTGTCCAAACAGACCGTAACCCTGGAAACCACAACACAACAATATATAGTACATTAACTGGTTTGTGCATTCACAGTGTTGAGTTGTGATTGAAGTGTACTGTAACTCAGTGGTGAACTCACCAGTAGTGACATCATCTGCAGCATAGTGATCTGAGCGTTCACCAGGTACGCCAGGAAGTAGATGAACGAAGACACGCCCAGCCAGTACCCGAAACACGTCCCGATGGCTGTACCCATCAGGGTACCCTCTCTCTGTACACACGCACGCGCACGCACACGCACACGCACACGCACACACACACACACACACACACACACACACACACACACACACACACACACACACACACACACACATACTTAAAGCAGGGCTTGACACTTGCCCGCTAACAGAATACTTAACACTTGCCCGCTTGCCCGGGGCAAGTAAAAAAAATGGTGGGGCAAGTGAAGACTGCTACGTGGTTGCCCGAACGGGCAAGTGTGCAACATAGTGCACTATAACACAACACAAGATAAATTTGTCTTGAAGGCAGTCATTGCACTCTGCCTCTGTGTCTTTCCCTGCTTTCTAGCTATCCACAATTCCAGGCTGGATTTGGGAAACAAAACAGGCAAATTAACATACACCATCAAAATGACCATTAATCTTCTACATTCTCTAGTTGTGTAGACCTGGGCTAATTAAGATGATGCATTTTAACTCTTGAGAGCGTAAAAATGAAACCAAATGGACCCGTAAGGGTCCATTTCGTTTCATTTTTACGTTCTCAAGAGTTACATCTGGTTAACCAACTTAACTGGGGACCACCTAGAACCTGGGGGGCAAGTGACCATGACCTGAGGGCAAGTAGAACCTGACTTGCACTTGCCCGATGGGCAAATGCCTCGGAGACCTTAGTGTCAACCCCTGTCAACCCCTGTTAAAGATATTAGTGATGTTTCTGAGCGGAGCTAGCCCCTCCTATATCCAGCTGTTTAGTGGATGTTCACAAACGTGTACTAAAGAAACGTTTAAATTCACATTTACAATGAATGTACGTTCACATCTTATGATTGTACATCATGACCTGTCCTTTTTGTGTATTATTATACTTTCGCTACTGGAAACTAACAGGTCTACAAGCTCATGACGCGCTAAGACATACTGCACTATGAGATATTGTAGATATCTTTAGAAAAAAATAATAATGAATTGAATCCTCGGTCCTCATAATGGATATAGAACATTTCCTTTGCATCGTCTCGTCTCCAGTGGTCTCTGTGGTGAAAGAGACCCGAGACATTTGCTCCAAGGTCACGTCCAGAGCAAGACAAAGAGGGGCGAGACCAAGACAAGACCACAAGACAAATGAAGTGTGAGAGCAGCGAGGCCGAGACAAGACGAGACAATTATAGGGCGAGGCAAAAACAAGACAGAGACAATGAAAATTCGTCTCTCTCGAGGCTCAAGATGAGACAATAGCCAAAAAACCTTCGCGAAAATAGGAAGAGTATGTTATTTAAGTCGAAAAAAGAAATTGTCCATCCGTGAGTCTGAAGCGTATAAATTGTGATCATTAATCTACAAAACCAGAAGGTGGCGCACCTTTTCAGTCAGTCAGAAAGCGATATCATGGGAGTTCATTTTACGCTTGTGTTTCCACACTTCTGATGCACACTAGACTCTTTCGATACGCTCCAAAATCCACCACCTTTCAGTGAAAAAAGTATTTTTGCGCAAAATGGAAACTTATTCGCACTTTGAAGGGTTTTCAATTTCCATTCAACATTCTCTTCGCAAAAGCTGTCAACAATAGGCCTTATGGAAACCTGGCTACTGTCTCGAGAACTACAACACTACCTGAGACTGTGTCAGTGTGTAAAAGTGAACTGTCTGTGTAAAACCACATGGTGTTGATGAAGTGAACTTTATGGGTAAAACCACATGGTGTTGATGAAGTGAACTTTATGGGTAAAACCACATGGTGTTGATGAAGTGAACTTTATGGGTAAAACCACATGGTGTTGAAGAAGTGAACTTTATGGGTAAAACCACATGGTGTTGATGAAGTGAACTTTATGGGTAAAACCACATGGTGTTGATGAAGTGAACTTTATGGGTAAAACCACATGGTGTTGAAGAAGTGAACTTTATGGGTAAAACCACATGGTGTTGATGAAGTGAACTTTATGGGTAAAACCACATGGTGTTGATGAAGTGAACTTTATGGGTAAAACCACATGGTGTTGATGAAGTGAACTTTATGGGTAAAACCACATGGTGTTGATGAAGTGAACTTTATGGGTAAAACCACATGGTGTTGATGAAGTGAACTTTATGGGTAAAACCACATGGTGTTGATAAAGTGAACTTTATGGGTAAAACCACATGGTGTTGATGAAGTGAACTTTCTGGGTAAAACCACATGGTGTTGATGAAGTGAACTTTCTGGGTAAAACCACATGGTGTTGATGAAGTGAACTTTATGGGTAAAACTAGAGCCCGACCGATGCCATACTTTTGTGGCCGATGCCGATACCGATTTTTGGAAAAAACTGCACCGATGTTACCGATGTTTGGGACCGATGTATAATAATGAATTAAAATAATTAAAAATACATTTGAAAAACTTCTAAACGTCAAATTTATTCTCTCTTTCAAGTCAACAATAGAATACGACATTGACATGATTTACTTTTGTGAAATAATTCCATTTGCTGTGTTTCTTTTTCTGTTCCAGGCAAATATCGGCCGATATATCGGCCGATGTTACCGATATATGGGCAGATTTTACCGATATAATGGCCGATGTATCGACCGATATATCGGTACGAATATCACCGATACCGATGCCGATATATCTGTATCGATATCGGCCGATATAACGGTACGACAGATATATCGGTCGGGCTCTAGGTAAAACCACATGGTGTTGATGAAGTGAACTTTATGGGTAAAACCACATGGTGTTGAAGAAGTGAACTTTATGGGTAAAACCACATGGTGTTGATGAAGTGAACTTTATGGGTAAAACCACATGGTGTTGAAGAAGTGAACTTTATGGGTAAAACCACATGGTGTTGATAAAGTGAACTTTATGGGTAAAACCACATGGTGTTGATGAAGTGAACTTTATGGGTAAAACCACATGGTGTTGATGAAGTGAACTTTATGGGTAAAACCACATGGTGTTGATGAAGTGAACTTTATGGGTAAAACCACATGGTGTTGATGAAGTGAACTTTATGGGTAAAACCACATGGTGTTGATGTTCTTACAATGACAGTCCCAGAGGTCTTCATGCCGTGGAGGAGGATGGCCACTAGGGTGAAGACCAGCATCATGGGGCCATACAGCTCTCCTGCTACCTTCTACACACACACACACACACACACACGCACACGCACACGCACACGCACACGCGCACACACACACACACACACACACACACACACACACACACACACACACACACACACACACACACACACACACACACACACACACGGTGAAATAAAATATCAAGACTGAGCTCAAGAAATCATGAACTTTAACTAAGACCGTTCATGTCTAAACGTCTAGACCAGTGATTTTCAACCTTTTTCATACCAGGGCCCAGCATTTACTCAGCATTTTAGCCACAGACCACCATTTGATGTTGAGTTTAATCCGGCTCTGTTTTTGTTCACAATTTAGGAAAACAAAACATTGGCAAAACATTGGTCAAAATAACAATTCTTCTACATTTTCTTGAAAATTAAGTAGCCCAAATCAGTTGTTTAAATATAATTTAAAGTAATTTAACTCCTGAGAGTGTAACATGTCATTTTCTTTCATTTTAACACTTTCAAGAGTTACAGATCTATAAGGGTCCATTGGTTACCAAAGTGTCGTTCATTTAGCTGGGGACCACCTGGAATCCTCTCAAGGACCACTGGTTGAAAACCCCTGGTCTGTTCTATTGCTAGTTCTGATCAATTCAAATACTGTTTCATCTTTAAAATAACAAAATGACGGTAAATAGCTGTCTGCACGGCTTCTATGGAATCTACATGGTGTAGACATTATGCTAGAGTTGTCATTGGGCCTACAAATCAAGGCCCCGCCTTAAACGCCCTGATACACTAGCAATATTTTGATCAATATCAACTAGCAATGTCAACATCAACAGGCAACATGATGAGACACATGGCAACGGGCAACATTAAAAGGGGAATTCCACCCATTTTCTTTTTTTCCTGAGAGTGTACAAATGGAACCAAATGGACCCGCTAGGGTCCATTTGGTTCACATTTGGTCCACAGCAGTGAAGCAGCAGCAGCAGCCATGTTGTTTCCAGAAAAGTTTATCTGTGGGAGTCTGGGAGAAAGGATCACATGATGCCAAGGAGGGCTGTGATTGGAGGATTCCGAAATGTTGACCAGTAGAGGGCGCTAATGATCTGACTTTTCTGAACAACCAGGAGTTGATCATTTTGTATAGAAAGGTGGAAAGCAGTAGTCTGATGTAGACTACTGCTGGTCCTGGATCAGATCTGATGTTTTTTACGTACCTGAGGGAAGTTGATCATCCGTACAGGAATCATAGACTCTATCAACCTGAAATGACACGACAAGAGTATTGTTAGGGAAACACGAATGCGATTGTGGACGAAAGCAAAAATACATCTTTATTTTTGGCCTCTGTGGGGCCAAAATGTCATGTCTAAAATCTCAAACGGTGGTCCGTAGGTTTGGTTAAAAAGTTGATAAGCTCACAGCGTCTCAATAGACTGGCACGTTGAAGTGGAAGGCAGGGGTTGACACTAAGGTCTCCGAGGCACTTTCCCATCGGGCAAGTGCAAGTCAAGTTCTACTTGTCCTCAGGTCATGGTCACTTGCCCCCCAAAAATATATTATAATTTTGCATTTAAGTTTACTTTCTACTTAGTGCTTTAAACATTTCCTTTTACAGTCGAAGACTATTTTGTCACAATCAGCTACAGTAAATATTCAACTTGTAAATCAGTGGTTCCCACAGTGGTTCCCATCGTGGTAATAGACTCAGGGGTCTGTGACCCCAGCAAAATGATAGTTTGGAACCAAATGGACCAGGGAGAGAGATAGGAGGTATATCTGGAAAGCAGGAAAAGACACAGAGTCAGAGCGCAATGACCTTCAAGACAAACATATCTTGTGTCACACTTGCCCGATCGGGCAACTAGGTAGCAGTCTTCACTTGCCCAACCATTTTTTTACTTGCCCCGGGCAAGAGGGCAAGTGTTAGTGTCAAGCCCTGTGAAGTGTCCCAAAAGCTTTTCAAAATAGTAGTAAATGCAAAGAAGTTATGTATAAGGGGTTTATCACTCTGAGGACACTCACCTGTTCCTGACCTGAACCGGCTCCACATCGAAGTACGGCCTCAGGATGTCGATGTTAGCGTACAGGTTGAAGGCTTTGGACGCCTGGCGCTTCCCCGCCTGC
Source organism: Benthosema pterotum (assembly GCA_039105355.1). NCBI lineage: Eukaryota > Metazoa > Chordata > Actinopteri > Myctophiformes > Myctophidae > Benthosema > Benthosema pterotum. The sequence goes on from CM076974.1 coordinate 50,790,714, forward strand.
CACACCTGTTAGAAATGACACACAACGGGTCACACACCTGCCACACCTGTTAGAAATGACACACAACGGCTCACACACCTGCCACACCTGTTGGAAATGACACACAGCGGTTCAACTTCACACACCTGCCACACCTGTTAGAAATGACACACAACGGCTCACACACCTGCCACACCTGTTAGAAATGACACACAACGGCTCACACACCTGCCACACCTGTTAGAAATGACACACAACGGCTCACACACCTGCCACACCTGTTAGAAATGACACACAACGGGTCACACACCTGCCACACCTGTTAGACACAGCACTTCACACCTGCCACACCTGTCAGACACAGCACTTCACACCTGCCACACCTGTTAGACACAGCACTTCACACCTGCCACACCTGTCAGACACAGTACTTCACACCTGCCACACCTGTCAGACACAGTACTTCACACCTGCCACATCTGTCAGACACAGTACTTCACACCTGCCACACCTGTTAGACACAGCACTTCACACCTGCCACACCTGTCAGACACAGCACTTCACACCTGCCACACCTGTCAGACACAGCACTTCACACCTGCCACACCTACTCCATAGTGAAGTGACTGGCGGTGAAAAGGGTTTCACCGCGGTGTAGTTTTTATAAGGTTGTCTACAACTACAACATGACGTCAGTCACTGCAGTGATCAGCTGTCACTGCACATTAGGGCTGGGCAAAATAATCCATATGCCAATATATCGCAATTCTTAAAACAAAAGCTAACCAGGTGCTCGACTGGAGGTAGTAAACGGTAAAAATGGTAAAAATAAAGGTGCTCACACGGGAACATACCATAGTGAAGATAAAAAAGCGAAGATCCGGGCACACAAAAGTAAAAGATAAGCCTTTATTAAATTTAAAAAGGCACAAACGCCAACATGTTTCGACTGCTAGGCAGTCTTCATCAGGGCATAAACTTCATGTTTAACTTTAATAAGGGCTTGTCTTTTACTCGCTTTTTTATCTTCCATATCGCAATTCTTAATGCCATGATATCAATATCGAATCACCAGGTTCAAGATTGTTTTGTTTTTTGCTATTTATGTAGGCCCTATTCATTAATGTGTTCATGTCAGAAAGACTGACTGATGTTATCAGGCTGCATTGATGTGTATGATGTTAATATTAATATTGCTCGAAGATGTTCTAGTTGATTGAACTTGTCATGATCCATATTGTTCAGAATTCCGCCCATTTTCAACATTTTACTGTACTGTATTTTACTTGATGATGACATCATCAATTTGTGTTTGTGTTGTGTTTGTTAAGGATTTTTCTTTTTAGGACCTTTTTTTCTGAGGGTGTACAAATGGAACCAAATGGACCCGTCAGGGTCCATCAGCTGCCCCTTGATGCCCCTAGCTGCCCCTTGATGACCCCAGCTTCCCCTAGCTGCCCCTTGATGCTCCCAGTTGCCCCTGGATGCCCCCAGCTGCCACTAGCTGTCCGTTGATGCCCCCAGCTGCCCGTTGATGCCCCCAGCTGCCCCTGGATGCCCCCAGCTGCCCCTTGATGCCCCCAGCTGCCCCTGGATGCCCCCAGCTGCCCCTGGATGCACCAGCTGCCGTTTGATACCCCTAGCTGCCCCTTGATGCCCCCAGCTGCCCCTGGATGCCCCCAGCTGCCCCTAGCTGCCCCCTGATGACCATAGCTGCCCCTGGATGCCCCCGGATGCCCTGGTGATGTTCTTACCTCGTCAGCCACCTGTCTCCCCAGCTGCCCCTTGATGCCCTTCATGCCCAGGAACTCCCCGTCCTCGGCCACGCCCCCCAGCCCCTCCCCCAGCCCCTCCTCCTCCTCAGTGGCTGCTGCCTCCGCTGCTACTTCCTCTTCCTCCTTCAAAATAAAACAAAGACAACGTTTAACTTCCTCTTCCTCCTTCACAATAAAACAAGACAACAGTTAACTTCCTCTCCCTCCTTCAGAATAAAACAAAGACAACATTTAACTTGCTCTTCCACCTTCACAGAAAATAAAGAAAACATTAAACCTCTTCTTCCTCCTACACAGAGACGGAAAATAAAACATGCGATTCAGGGATGGTCCAATGTGTCGGCCACAGATCGGTATCATACCATATTTGATCTACAAATTAAAGGGATATTTCACTTGCAAAAAACCTTTGGTCATTCTATCATCTACTCTGAGTCTCATGTGATCACACCAGACAGTTTATAAGTTACTCCATTCAGTATTTAGATATTTGATGTTCATTATAGCTGCCCCGCCCCCTTCCTATACGTAAGGAATCTACCATCAGGGTTGTCACCACCCTGAAACAGTGGGTAAATCAGACAACAACCGACGACCTTTCATGGTATATTACGCTTGTACCATGTTTTACATTAAAATGAAAGAAACACACTTGTAACTTGCAAGGATCTTTAGTTACAGTCATTATTTGTTTCAGCTCTGCGGTCGATTTGCATATGCATCCGGGCATTTTGGATGTTCAGAGGGTTGTGGTCCTATTTACCAGCCAATTGCAATCCAGTATTTAAACACTGACTGAAAAAAAGTGGTAGAAAAACCCTTTTACCTATGATAGATTCATCAAAAAACACACAATTTGTTTTTTTCTTGTGACTGATATCGTCGTCCTACTACATGAGGGGGCTGTACTTTTTCATTTATTGTTTTCATTTATTTTTTAAATATTGTTTTATGGCCAAATAACGAAATGAAAGCAAATGTGAGCACTTCTGACGGACTGAGGATAAGTCATTTGGGGGCAAGACTAACTGTCCAGGAGAGGAGATGACTTTATTCTCACACAAAATGAGTTAAGGAGAATTCCACACCAAAACAACTAGGACCGATGCTCTACAAAGAACAGTTATCTATAGATCTGTTGTTGGGTGGAACTCACTTCCAGGATATACAGTATAATACAAGCAAATACAAAGGAAGGCCATGGTAAAACTGTATCTATCCATATTCCATGCACAGGACTGATCATATTAAAATGTAACATCCTCATCTCCATTGTTTTAGTTAGTTGTTGAAGTAATTGTTGCATTTTATTTTATTTACTTGTAAGGTTAGAATAAAAGAGCAAAAAAAAAAAAAAAAAAAAAACTTTCCTC
>CM076974.1:50796340-50821340 GCA_039105355.1 Benthosema pterotum
CTCTCCTTAAACTAGAAAAACAACAATTAACAACAACAACATGTAGATAAAAGTCTGTTTTGGGAGCGGTGGTAGTTTTATAAAGTACAGCAGCACTAACCTGACTCCGCCAGATGGGGCAGCAGAGAGAGTAGTATTACCTCCTCTCTGCTGCCCCATCTGGCGGAGTCAGGTTACAGCAGCACAGCCTCCACACATCACATTTTAGTGAGAATATCAATCAAATACATGCTGATGGCTATAGAGCAGTGGTTTTCAAACTTCTTCCATACCAGGACCACTATTTATTCAGAATTTCAGCCACGGACCCAGGGACGAATTTAGCCAGCCCCACTATAGGGTGGGCTGGAAGTATGGCAGGATGGGCAACTCCAAAGTTTTTCATATGCCCATATAGAAAGAACTTATATAAAAAATATAGGTTAGACATGTATGTCTAATATATAAGCCACATATATGTCGGCCATATATGATCGACATATATGTACATATATGAAATTGGGGCATTTCTCATATATGTACATATATGTTTTATATATGTGAGACATATATGTCACTTATATGAAAAAAAATCGAAATTTCATATATGACATATATGTCGATCATATATGAAACATATATGGCCGACATATGAAATTAGGGCATTTCATATATGAACTTATGCATATATGTACATAGATGAAAAATATATGTAACATGTATGTGCATATATGTAACATGTATGTGCATATATGAAACATATATATAAACATAAATGGTAAAGGTTATCCTATAGTATGTCGACAATACTTACCATTTTACCTTTCTGAATCAAATATATGCAGATATGTCAGAAAAGAATTAAGACCTCAGCAATGTTTTTGGGGTTATTAACTTTTATTAGACCACAAACTCCTTCCCTATGGAAAAAATATAAGAAAAAAGAAAAGAGTGTGTGCGCGGCCCATCTTGCCCCAGTGTAGTTTAGTTCCGCTCCAGGTCCTCCCTGAATCTGTTTGGATAAAAGATAAGAGGCAGTTCAGAAACAAGCTACAATCGCATCATAACATAAAATCATCAATTTATTGTCAAGGGGAGTTCCATGCTTGTTTAGTGGACATTAAGCCTGAGTCGGTGTGGTTATACCAGGGGTCAGCAACCTGCGGCTCCAGAACACAGCCCTAGTGGCTCAGTGGCTGTAGCATTATTACACACACACACAGTGGTGATCCGCAGCAAAATAATATAAACATTTCAGTCACCCAAAACGCATTGCGCTGTCTGACAGTTGCAAGTTAAAGTAGCACTTGGCCATGTCAAAAAGCCCAGCAGTTATCAGAGGTGGAGCTTTCAATCTGAACCACCCATTTTCAAAGGTTTACTCAGTTTACTATGTCATTAATATACCATAGAGATGTTGTGTGGACTAGAAATGGAGTTCTGTAAAACTCCTTTATTTTTTATTATTATTATTATTTTTAGAAACTCCATTTCTGAAGAAAGGTTGTGTTTCACCATGTTAATGATTTTTCTTTGAGGAACTTTTTTTCTGAGAGTGTGCAAATGGAACCAAATGGATCCGCCAGGGTCCATTTGCACACTCTCAGGAAAAAAATAATAAAATGCGGCTCCAGACAGATTTTGAATTTAATTTTGGGTCGAAAATGGCTCTTTCAACATCTTGGGTTGCCGACCCCTGGGTTATACCAAGTTTGGCCATTATGTGGCGCACTCAAGGCCATCCAATGAAATGTATCAACTAGTGTTGTAGTTGAGACCAAGACAAGACCAAGACAAACACGGACTTGATAGAGAGATCAAGACAAGACCAAGACCTAGCGGAGCCAAGCACAAGACAAGACAAGACCTAGAGGGGCCGAGAACAAGACAAGACCAAGACTGGCCAAGACCTAGTCTTGCCATGCCCATTTTAACATAACGTTCTTAATGATTTTCAATCTTCTATTATTAGTAACACTGAATTTGATTGTTTTGCTCCCGTTCACCATTACATTATTAAACAAAACTACTATTAATATAATAGGGCTGGGGTGATATGGTTGATATTAATATAAAAAAACCTAATCAGAAACATACCAGTGTCTGTCTTGTTTCTTTTCAATATTTACAGAAGAAAAAAGTATATTTGTGCCTGCAGCTGTCTTAATTAATGGGTCCTCGCTCCGCACAATGAATAGAACTTTTCCTTTGCATTGTCTTGTCTCGAGAGGTCTTGTTGGCGATCAAGACCCGAGACAATGGCTCCGAGGTCGAGACAAGACCAAGACAAAATTATGCAAGAACAAGACGAGACCACAAGACAAATGAAGTGGAGAGCCGCAAGGTCGAGACAAGACCAAGACAAAACAAAGTGAGACAAAAACAAGACAGAGACAATGAAAAATTGTCTTGAGACTGGTCTCGAGACGAGATTCAAGACGAGACAATGTCTCAAGAACTACAACACTAGTATCAACAGCCTGTGACTAAACATTATTTCATTTTAATTATGGCAATATTATTACTTGTTGTGGGACCGCCTCAGCTCCGTCAGCTTACCATTGATGACTGATCCTAGCTGCCCCCTGGACGACTGCGGGAATTTCTTCATTGTGACTTCTACATATAACCAAATAAAAGGACGAGAATAAGAAGTCAGTTGACCCAATTTACAATTTATGCATTTAGCAGTCCCTCTTAATCCAGAGTGACTTACATTTAACCAAGATAGACACAAAAAATAGATGCTCAAAAGACAGCTAAACAAGAAACAAGACAAAAGTATTGAATAAGAATATTACTGCCCTTAGGTTTCACACGGTCAGCGTGAAACTTAAGGGCAGCAATATTCAAGTGGTCAGAGAGTTTGATTATGCAGAGGTCTGTTAGCAGAGATAACTGACCAATCAGAATAAAGCATTAAACCAAGCCATGTAATAATTAGTCATAAGACATGCAAATCAAGCAAATTAACTAAAAGCATATGGTGAAATTACATGACTGATGATGAACCCATTTAGACCTGAAATACTTCAGTGCAATTGAAGTATTTAACTATATGATGTTTCACTTAAGCAATATATCAGATTTATGTTTGGAGGTGCAACCAGAAATACACTATCCCAAGCAGGTCCAACTCTTAATTCTGCAATAATAATGGATTGAAGAGACATAAATAAATATATTACCACTGAGGTTGCTCTCCACTAGCTCCTCAATGGAGAAGACTTCTGTCAGGAGTTGTCGGACCATTTGTGTGCAGGTTTTACTGCTACTGGCGGCCATCCAAGTTGCCCTGTTGCAAAGCACGCCTGATCCCTTCAGGATTTCGACCTGGAAAATATGAGCGTTTTAACACATTTAGAAAGCCAGTTGGATTTGGGGACCATCAGCAGATTCAAATGGAACCTTCCCATTGTCAATAGTGAAACCCCAAATGGGTTATTTATGGCAACAGGATGTCTGGCAGTCCCCAGTAGAATCAATGTACACCGAAAAATCCACCTTGAAAATTACGGTTGTGTATACATATTTTACCAGTTAGTGTCCATTTAGTGTCCATTTGCTGACTAATTTAGTTTACATGTATCTGGCACTGCATAATAATTATACAGGTATTCCAATGAACACAAGGGGGCTCTGCTATAATGCAACCGTTTTATTTTAACCAAAAAAAGATACGATTGTCACTGATAGCTATTTCATGTGCACTGACATAATGTGCTTACTTTTGGAGGGGCTTCAATTTCAGGAAGCTCGGGACCTGAAGGTCTGGAGCTCTCTGGACACATAACACGCCCCGGATAAGGGGTAGAAGTTGGCACTGACTTTATCTTTAAAAGAATAGTGACATGACAAAACTTTTGAGATTAATAATAACAAGAATTGTATCACTATATATTAACCTCGGTTAATTTGCTGCCATTTTTATAAACAGACTTTCTGAACAACCACAGTATAGAGATGCGCAGTGATGTCACCGCCCCTGTTCCACTAGTGGATTCCCGATTCATTTTTCAAAAATAATTGATATCAAGATGATTACGTCGGGGACAAAGCCAACTCGAGTCATGACGAATCATGAGGACACACACAAACTTTTGGGACAATAAAATAATTTCTAAGAAACAAAGAGTCTTGCCGTTTTCTATTTCTTCCTAATTATATATTATATGACGATAGTGTTTGTTGTCATGATTTGTCACGACCCGAGTTGGCTTTGGCCGCGGCGCAATCGTGTTTTTATAAACCATTTTCGAAAAGTCTATGAGGAAAATGAATGAGGAATCCACTAGTGGAACAGGGTCGGTGACGTCACTGCGCATCTCTATATCGAGGCTTAAAAAACTAGAAAAATGCATTAACATTGAATATAACTGAACTGCTTATGCATTATATAGATTCATTTTTGCATTCAGATCAAAACCTGCACTTTTACTGCAGCAGTATTACTTTGCTGCCATGACCTGAGAAAGCAACAAGGGTCAAGGTATTGTCAACAGAGAACACATTATTCCAGGAGGTCTAAAAGCAGAGCAGCAAAGTTGAGGATAATACGAAATTCTAATGATCAAAATTCAAGTTTAAAATGTAGCTTAAGAGGAAGAGCAGGTCGTACAATGATCCGTGGATTGGCGTTTCAAATGCTAGCTCCTCATGTCTAAGTGTCCATGGGCAAGACATTGAACCCCAAGATGATCCTAAGGTGCTGGCTCGTAGGAGGTTATAGCCATTAATACATGAGGTTTTCCTTCCTCGTCTGCTGGTCCCTGTTAAACCCCATTAATTTCATTAATGTGAGCAGCCGCAGTTTAGACCTTAACATGGAAGTGACCGGAATGTCAGAACTCTGTCTTCAGATAGCTCTGGGCTGCACCTCTTGGTACCTCTTGGTGACTGGTCAATGATGACTGGTCAATAACGGAGAGTAGAGCACCTTGCATTTGGTATAATCCACAAGATTTAATAAACTACCAAAATACCCATGTACCTGTCCTTCAGTGAAACACATTACTCACCTGCAAAGATTGTGCAGAGGTGTCTCCTTCGTGCGAAGACCCTGCAGGCAATTCTGTACTCCCTCTGTTCACCACAGTGGCTTCAGTAGAGCGACTCACACATTTGCCATTTCTGGATGACAACACAAAAAAAAAAAATCACATACATACATTGCACACATTCAAACGTGCGCGCGCACACACACACACACACACACACACACACACGTTTACAAAATTGCCATTTGAGTAAACAAGAAAATAACTTTTGCACCTTAAGTGGTACTTACAGGTCTTTGGTCATTTCATTGTAGTGAATGGTATTCTTGTCATTGTTCAGGGACAGATCAAGGAGAGAAGCGGAAATGTTGCCAATCATTTCCGCTGTGAAATCTGCAAATGCTCCAGCCAGCACCCAGCGGCCATAGGTCTGAGGGGTCACGTTCAATACATTTTATTGGTGGTTCAGAGGCTGCAGACATCAGACTTAATTCACTCAAATGACTCACATAGAGTGAACTAACAAAACACAGGTATTATTCAGAACAGACCTCAGATACTGTAGCCTACAGTGTAATCGTGGAATGACTGACTGGTAGCCTAATGCAGCATGTATGATGTATGCAGTGATATACTGCTCTCATTCCATTATAACAAGAATATAACATTAAATTATTTTTAAGATTTATTTTTACAGCTAGCTATGGCTACTGAATTTTTAGTAGTGTTTGAAATTTGTGGGGATATTCTGGTTACTACTGCTGTTAATCTTCTGGCTGCATGTCCACAGCAGCAGTGGATGAGCAGGTCTTCTGGACAAAGTTCCAATCATCCCTCCCTCCCCCAGAGTGTCCAGAAACATTCATTAATAGAGAGAGCACAGCACACATTAGAAGGCTGTATGTATGGGCCTAATATCCCTCTGACTGATGCATGATTTCTTCTAATGTCTGTCTGTCTGTTTTGCTTTTTTCCTTCTTCTTCTACCATTTTTGAGGCACTAGTGAATTAGACTAGGGGTGGCAGTGGCTCCTTGAGCAAGACATTGAACCCCTAATTGCTCCTCATGTGCTGGCTGTGCCTTGCATGGTTATGCCGCCATCAGTGTATGAATGTGTGGTAAATGGTGCATTTATATAGCGCCTTTATATATAAATGCACCATTTACCATTTAGATTAATGGTAAATGGTCCAAATGGACCCTTGCGGGTCCATTTGGTTTCATTTTTACACCCTCAAGAGTTAAAATATTCATCATCTGAATTAGCCCAAAGTCTACACATTCAATCAGAGAATGTAAGAGAATGGTCATTTTTGTCATCCTGTTTTGTTTCCCAAATCCAGCCTGGAATTGTGGGCAAAAACAAAAGAAATCCTGAAGGTAGTTTTGGAATCTGTGGGGCAAAAAATGTCATCAAATGGTGGTCCGTGGCTCAAATAATGAATAAATAGTGGGCCCTGGTGTCAAAATGGTTGGTCTTACGCTTACTTTTGTTTTGAAATTAAATTAATATTACGCAGACTTTAGTTCAGCCTTTAGTCTTGGCCCTCCACAACATTTCATGTATCTCATTTGGCCCCTTGGGAAAAATAATTGCCCAGCCCTGACGTATAGGCTAGTTACACTTTGCACCCAAAGAGACGTGTGTACACGTGTTTTAGTCAGAGAGTCCAGCTAGGCTGGGAAGAAAGAGGACAGGGGCTTATAATTAAAATGATGTGAAACACTACTACTGCTACTAACTACAGCTGTGTCACCACTAAACCAACAGCATTTCATCATTGAAAACAGCTTGCTCAACCTCATCACTATGTATTATACATGGGAAAAGTAGGGCACAGTGCACAAATACATTGCAGGTATGTCTACACCAGTGGTTTTCAACCTTTTTGATACCAGGAACCACCATTTATTCAGAATTTGAGCCACCGACCACCATTTGATGACATCTTACTTTAGTCTTACTTTAGTCCATAATAACTGGCTGGATTTCAAAAACAAAACAGTCAAACATCCGAAATTACCATTAATCTAGTTGTGTAGAATTAAGCTGATTTTGATATGTATGTTTGATGGTTTGGTTTGGTTGAATAAATAATGGGCTCTGGTATGAAAAAGGCTGAACTATACAATAAAAGTCTGCATGCATGATGGCATGTGAGGTCAACTGAGGTCTGATCATGTTCCTTCATACTGTAGAGTCACTGAGTTTGTAGGGAGTGACCGCTGTTATCTGTGTGTGACACACACACACACACACACACACACACACACACACACACACACACACACACACACACACACACACACACACACACACACACACACACACCTCTCCAGGAATACGTCATTGCTGCCTTGTTCCTAGAAAGCAGGCCTCAAGGAGGGGAGAGGAAGAGAGCTGACCTACTGTACCTGAGAAAGTGAGGGTCAGAAAAATCAAACAGGTTTAGCCGCAGCACACTTTTCAAAATGGTAAATAGCAAATGGTGCATTTATATAGCACCTTTACATAGATTGCATCACATTCACACACACACACACACACACACACACACACACACACACACACACACACACACACACACACACACACACACACGGCAGCGGAAACCATGCAAGGCACCTACAAGCACATCAGGAGCAATCAGAGGTTCAGTGTCTTGCTCAAGGACACATCGACACTAAGCGGCTTTACAGACGGTCACAAATCACGCATTCTAGTTCATTTAACGGCTGGTTAACCAGATGATGTAACTCTTTGAGAGCGTAAAAGTGAAACCAAATGTACCCTTGCGGGTCCATTTGGTTTCATTTTTACACCCTCAAGAGTTAAAATATTCATCATGTGAATTAGCCCAACTTAGTCTACACAACTAGAGAATGTAGAAGATTAATGGTCATTTTGATCTGTATGTTCCAGGCGAGCATCTAGCACATTCTAGTGCATTTTGGGTACATATAGTTAGTACAGAGTCACTCATCATTTTAACCTTGTATACTTGGGCTATTAAAATACTATGGGCTCCATTTTCGTTACCGCTAAACCCCTTATCCCTTAACTTCTTTGCCTTTTTAAACTATTTAGAAAAGAACATTTTTCAAGTAGTTCAAATGGCCAGTCTACAAGCTCACAGCGTGTTAATAGATTGACATGTTGAACTATTCCAAAAAGTAAAAAAGAAATAAGGGGTTTGGGATAAGGGGTTTAGCATGCAACGAAAATGGAGCCCAAGAGATGTGGCAGGTCCAGGGAAAATATTGCCTAGGGCACCAAATTGCTTAGAAACACCACTGCACAGAACGATTCACGACAACACGCTAAAGAAACAGCAGGCAGACCGTTATGCGTTTAACGTTTTGTTTTATTGGGTTATACATAAGATACAGAGACTCAGAGAAACTAATATATGTATATAGGACAGGTCATCACGCGGACAGACCACACCCACTTTGTCAAACCAACCAATCGCACGCTCGCAGGTAGCACCAAGTTGAAACTCTCTCTCTCTCTCTCTCTCCACCAATGACAGCAGAGCATCTCTGTGAGTGGGCGCGACAGAAGCAGGAAGTGTGCTCGTGATTGGTGGAGATGATCAGACGGCTATACATCGATCTGCTCAGTGATTCGTTAAGTACTAAATGTTTTTGTTTTCATTTTTCATCATCTCTGCATGGTGACGAGCTGAAACGTCACATCTCCAAATTTATGCTGTTGTTCCTTTGTTGGTTTACCAAGGTTATTTTTTTTTTTACCTTCTTGGTGGTCCCTGAAACTAAAAAAAAAAATCCCTCAAAATAAAATGTTATCCCTGGAACTAAACTTTTGTCCATGGAAGTAAAATGTATCCCTGTAACCGAAATTGTTCCTGTAACATTTCCACGATATTTAAAAAAATATCAGACCTACAAGCTCATATCGCACCACCGAGTGGCGCGATATGAGCTTGTAGTTCTGATATTTTTTTGATAACTAAAACACCTAAAGGCGTCTCTCTGAAAACATTCCTTCCATTTCCTAAATAGACCTTTCAGTAAGCCCCGCCCCCTCTCCCCAGTGTCCAACCAAGGCTAGGACACTTTCCAGCCAGACTCATTCATTCCAATGTAAATATCATGGACTTTACACATTAAATACTGGTTCATTTTTGGAACCAGACCTTCAAAATCTCTTCCAAATCCATCAACAAGGCATGCCCTATGCAGTGGAAAAATGTGTGTGGCATTTATTCTTTAAAACAATGTTTTATCATATAGGAAAGCTATTGGTGGAGAGGTTTGTCTATCACGTGTTATGCTTAGCTGTGATTGGACCATAGCGGTTTTGGGGGAGGGGCTTACCTAAAAAGGTCTATTAAGTATTTATTTTGTTTGGACATAATGGAGATTTTGCCGTCGGATCGACCACTCACCGATGCGATACGTTTTGAATTAGTTAAAACTATCTTATTTTTTTTTTTACATTTTATTTCAGTTACTTCTCAAGAAGGTTAAGCGAGAGCTGAGCGATAAAAAGGAACATTAAAAACAAAACTAATTAAAACGATATACCGTCCTATCAAACGTTTAGGGTCGGGTGTTGGTTGTCTCGCCCCCTGGTGTTCCAAAACGAACACCACAGGCAGTAAAAGCAGGAAAATAAAACTACTAGACTGAACTCTGAACTGCAGTTCAAACAGCTGGATGTTTAGAAAAGGGCGGGTCCATTTGGTTTCATGTTTACACCCTCAAGAGTTAAAAATATTCATCATGTGAATTGAAGTTTACCGTAGTGGTTTTCAACCTTTTTGACACCAGGGCCCACTATTTATTCAGCATAGCCCAAAACTAAAGATTTATTTTGTCCACAATTCCAGGCTGGATTTGGGAAACCAAACAGTCCAACATACAGATCAAAATGACCATTAATCTTCTACATTCTCTAGTTGTGTAGACTTGGGCTAATTCACATGATGAATATTTTAACTCTTGAGAGCCTTAAAATTTCAACATTTCATTTTTACGCTTTCAATGAGTTACAACTTGTTTAACCAACTTTCCATCTTTTAGCCTGGGGACCACCTGGAACCCTCTCAAGGACCACTGGTGGTCCCCGGACCACCAGTTGAAAACCACTGGTCTACACAACTAGAGAATGTAGAAGATTAATGGTCATTTTGATCTGCATGTAAGAATGTTTAGTGGTAGCCTGGTATTGTGGACAAAGGCAAAATAAATCTTATGGCGTCTGTGGGGCTAAAACGTCCTCAATTGGTGGTCCGTGGTTCAAATGCTGAATAAATAGTGGGCCCTGGAATCAAAAAGGTTTAAAACCACTGTGTTAAACAGCTCTTATGGCGAGTCGGTACAAATCAACGACTTTCCTGTCCGCGGGTCGCGGCTGGTTTCAAAGCAGTTCTTCAAACATTATGTTATGAACAGCCAAAGAGACAAATGATTATTTCAGCATGAAAGAAATAAAATCTGATTAACAGGAAAGAAAAAAGAAAAAGAAAAGCTTGGATCCTGTAGAGATCGTCTTCAGAAACAGAAACATGCGTTAGCTAAAATATACTTTGATTAAAATAAATAATATCTCTATTAATGTAGATTTTGCGTGCTAACAGCTCCACTGCACTGCAAGACTGTCCCGGATCAACAGCTAAAGATAGTTTATACTTTTTGCTATTTTTGTAAAATTGTTCAAAAAAAACAAAAAAAAAATACTAAAAATAATAATTCCATTAAGAGAAAAGAATTGCACTTTGTGTTCTACTGTTTAGTTGGTTGAAATAATAAATTGAATCCATGTAGAAAGAAAAGTGAGGTTTGCACTTTATCCATGGCGTTTGTTCAATAAAAAACACCCTATTCTCTGTTAGAGAGAGGAGGATCAAATGAAAACAGATTGAAAATATTTGAATGTTTGACCCCCCAAAAATATAATAAAAATTTAGGTTAAATTGTGAAGCTCTAGTTTGTATATTGATGTTATTTGTCACATCTCTCTTTAGAAAACCTAAAGGGACAGAAATAAGAATTTCAATGTTCCAAAACTTTCAATGCCAACTGCCAACGTTATAAGTTGTAATGGTGACATGTCTCCGTTAGCGTATGCTACGTTGTAACGGATCATTTTCCACTGGGTCAGAATAGTGATGCTAGGAGGCTAACATTAGCATCATTTAGCACTCTGCTAACTATAAGGACGTTGCTGTTATGACAGACAGACACAAAGTGCGTTGGGAGGGAAAATAATAAAAATAAAAGAAAAAGAGAACGGAGTAAATATAGCAGAGTGGAGCTGTTACCACGCAGAGGGAAAAGTGGCTTTAACGCTAAAGGCATCGTCATCCTCCTGATATGATTGGACGAGAGGAGCAGATCCCGGCAGATGACCAGCGTGTGATTGGACGAGAGGAGCAGATCCCGGCAGAGAGGCCCGGATGCATCACATCTGTGGACACGACAAGAGTTTGGGGTTAGAATATTCGTAGAACGTCCAAGATCTGGTGAAAGATCTACTCTGTTCTGACTCTAAGTGGATCCACAGGGTCTGTCATCAGGATCTAGTCCACCGCTCAGGGGCGGATGTAACATTTCCCAATTGGGGGGGCATGAGAAAATGGAATGGGGGAAAATTCATCGCCCGTGGCGCGAAAGTCGCACCCATAACATTTTCAGTTACAGGACGTTTATCAGTCAAGTAAAGCATCGATAATAACATCAGTTGTTGTTGAAGTTGCAACAGACACGCAGCATGCATAAAGCTAAAGGTCTGACTCAGAGAGTTTTCTGTTTTCAATGATGAAATGCTGTTGGTTTAGTGGTGTCACAGCTGTAGTTAGTTAGTAGCAGTAGTAGTGTTTCAAATCATTTTAAATACAAGCACTTTAATTTGAAATATCTTGGGTTGTTTTGCATGCCATCGTGTTTGGTGGGGACAGACTGGGTGTTTAGGGGGGCATTGCCCCCCCCCATACCCATGTCTAGATCCGTAGACACATTGTTATGGGTCACTTCATTTCTTTCCACTTTATTTTTTCCTGATTTTTTTGTTATTGCAACATTTAAAAAAATAATAATAATCTGCAATTTGTTCAGCCAGTTTTGAGTATTTTGATTCCAAGACTAATCTGTCTTTTCAAGAGTTTGTGTTACCAACTAAGGCTGGTCATAAGGACACGCATGTGATCATTCTGATGACCTCAACTGAGTACAAGTTGAAGATTTTTAATCATCCCGAAAAATCACCTAATAAAAGTAATCAGCGATTGACTGGTCAATTTGCGAATAACAATATATCCGTATTGTCACACAACCCTATTACCGACATTAACACAGCATGAACCTGTGGTTGTAGGCTCAAAACCGGAGCCTGGCCGATGCCAGAGTTTTGATACCGATTTTTGAAGACCTACACCGATGGGGCCGAAGTTTTGGACCGTTATCTAGTAATCAATTAAAATAAAAATGGATGCTGGATAGATGGAAGTTAACAAAGCATTGAGAACATTTAAATAAAATGTTTTATCAAGTCCTTTTTTTGCTCTCTCCAAAATGCAGTCTGATTTTGGGATGCAACAATTTACCCATATTTTTGCCAATACCCGATACCAGCATATCTCTAAATATCCAATCAGCTTTTTCTTTATTCAACTGTGTAAAACTGTATGGCTGATATATCTGTCTGGCTCTAGTCTAGTCTTATCCAGTAAATAATATATTCTCGGTTTTTCGGTCCAAGAGGCTAAATGTGGTGAAATGCTGGATACTGGACTAGAACAGCAGAGGGGTACTCTTTACTCTTCCACTTGGCCCTGATAGTGTTGGTTAACAGTGCTGAACTCACATACAAGCCTGAAAAACAAAGTGTCACATGACGTCAGGTTGACTGGTCATCATCAATTCACTTCAAGCTCAGCTCAGAGTCACCAGCCAAAAAAACAAACCAAAACAAAACGTGACACTTTTTTCACGCTTGTATGCGAGTTCACGTGATGCAGGTGTGATCATACCTCAACATGTATGCAAAAAAAAAAGGTACACACCTGCCCACATGGTATATACCAGGTCACATGGTACATACCTGTATAGGAGCCTGGTGAAGCCATTTGTCCTTGTCTCCTCCAATCTTCATGCAGGAAAATAAGTCACACACTGTTGGCACTGCAAGGCGCTCCTACACACACAGACACACACAGACAGACAGACACACACAGTTAATGTTTTATCATAACATCTTTTTTCTCTCCACTTGAGTCATCGTGCTGCTAAATATTTCTAATGCAACCAAAGACCTGCTGTTACAGTTTTTGGCCACAAGGTGTCTCAGTTCCTCTGTCAGAGGATGGAGTCTACAGGGAACAGATCAGACCTCTGGTTCTCAACCAGCAGTCCTAATGCAGTCGTTTTCAACCAGCGGTCCTAATGCAGTCGTTTTCAACCAGTGGTCCTTTAGAGGATTCCAGGTGGTCTGCAAGCTAAACGATGGTAAGTTTATTGACCCTTGCAGGTCCATTCCATTTCATGTTTACGCTCTCAAGAGTTAAAATATCCATCATGTGTATTATCCCAAGTCTACACAACTAGAGACTGTAGAAGATTAATGGTCATTTTGATCTGTTTTGTTTCCCCAAATCCAGCCTGGAATTGTGGACAAATGCAAAATGAATCTTTAGTTTTGGGGTCTGTGGGGCTAAAATGTCATCAAATGGTGGTCCTCCATAGCTCAAATACTAAATAAATAGTGGGCCCTGGTGTCAAAAAGGTTGAAAACCACTGCTTTAGAGGACAGGAATTGAGTTGGTTGAAATCAGGTGATATTCTTGAACATGACTACTAGTCTTTTATCGCCTTGATCTGGACACAACCAAGACGTCGCTCCGTGTTTGCCGGCTCCTCTTACCTGAGCGTTGCTCCTCTTCTTCAGGAGCCACTTGTCCTCCTCCTCTTCCTCCTTCTTCTTCACCTCCTCCTGGTCCACAGGAGGCAGGACCCAGCGCTGGAGCTCCAGGCTGCTCTGGAACAGGTTCTTCTCCTTGGAGGAGGAGATGTTGGAGCAGGAGGAGGTGGTGGTGGAGTCCTCCTCTCTGAGAGCCTTCTCCTGCTGCTCCTCTAGGACAGGAGGAGACGCTGCTGCCACCCAGGAGGACAGGGAGGAGGGAGGGAGGAGGCGCAGGATGGGGGAGGAGGAGGAGGAGGAGGAGGAGGTGTTCTTGGGATGGAGCCAGGCCTCCAGGATGGCCTGAACCTGGAGAAGAAACGACACATTCATTCATTTATCGCAGGGGTTTTTCAACAACAGGTGGTCCGGGGACCACCAGTGGTCCTTGAGAGGGTTCCAGGTGGTCCCCCAGGCTAAATGATGGAAAGTTGGTTAACCGGATGTAACTCTTGAGAGTTTCATTTTCGCACTCTCAAGAGTTAAAATATCCATCATCTGAAGCACTATTTCAAGGTAGGGTAAGTGATTTGAAATTCATGGTGTAGTACCAGCCTGGTGCACTAGGGGCGCCCAAGAGTAGCTACACTATGTGAACCTGCTGCTCGATCCTGATTGGAGGAGAATTCACCCTCCACCTGGACCTGGGGAACTTTTATTAGCTCCTCTGCTAACGTGGGGGAGGGGGAAACTCCATATATGGTCTGCACACCTTATAATAGAGCATTTTAACCCATTGTAGACTATCCCGATTCTAAAAATGTCTCTGAAATACTAACCTAAGTGTACTGGAAAACTTCAAATTATTGTGTAACATCACCAAATTTTGACATTTTTTGATACTGTACATACTGTACAGAACGCATATTGGTGTTCCCGTCAACTAGGGTAAAACTACCACTAGGGGTTCCCGTCTACTATTAACAGAAAAAAAAAAAGGGTGATATCTGACAAAAGTGAAATCACTTCCCCAACCTTTAATTAAGAAGTCTACACTGTTTTGTTTGCAAAATCCCGCCTGGAATTGTGAACAAAAACAAAAGAATTCTTTAGTTTTAGGTCTTTTTTGTTCCATAAACAATTAGCACAATGACTACAGTAGCCATACAGTACAGTGATTGATTAAGGTGCATATCAGTGGTCTCAAACAGGCGGCCTGGGGCCATCCGTGGCCCCCCGAGATGACTGGCGATAAGGGCCCCTGCTTAAAGTGGTCAAACTAGGTGTCCGTGGCTTAAGGCTAGTTGGCAGGCCACAGCTGTTACGTGACTTTAAATGAAATCTAAGGCTTGAAACCGCAAACATACAGATTTTTTTCCCCTGCATGTCCCATGCACAGGACGCGCTGTGGCCCGGCCTCAGCCATACTCTGCCTCCAGTGGTCCCAAGGTGAACGGAGTTTGAGACCCCTGGTGTAGATGGTATATGCTCTCTTAACCCATTGTGTCCTAAGTCCGGTTAGAAAAAAGCCCTAAAAACCTAAGTCCGATTGGAAAAATACCCCTAAAACCTGACTTTTTCTGTAAAACTTGACAGGACTGTCAACGTCTAGTAAAAAAATGATATCTCAGCCTCTGAAGCAGCTAGAAACAAAATTCCAAAACTATTTGAATGCTCAGACCTTTGGCTTTCATGGAAAATTACTTGCCATGGTCCAAATCATTATCACAATTTTAGAAAAATCACCAAAGTCAGAAATTATGAAAATGTGGTAAAACGTCTGCTAAAAAATACCATTTCTGTCATTTCCCAGCCTCTGTAGTAGATTGAAACAAAATTACAATCCCATTTGATAGCTTACACCTGTGCCTTCCATAGGCAGTTACCTTTCTTGGTCCAAACCTTTGTCACAAAATCTGAAACGTCTACAAATTCAGAAAATATAATAAAATCAATGAAATGTCTACTTTCTTAGCCTCTGTAGCAGATGGAAGCAATATATATGAGATCTGACACAATAGGGTTCCATTAGAAAATACATTTATTTTGTAAAAAACACAATAATAAATATAGGATAATAAAATCAATAAAACTAGTAAACGTAGTACTGCTCTAATTGTTATACAAGAGATGGGAGGATGATGCACAGTGTCATTTGTCAAAGAAAACTGCAAACGTGCTTCCCAAAGCACTCTTTGCACACAGATACCTGGCAAAACAGTAGCACGAGTATGTTTCTTTGTTCCAAAGTTCTCTACCAACCACACAACGCAACTCATCCTGTTGTCTCTGAGCTTGTCATGCTCAGACGCTGTCCCAAAGAAGCTGCAGAAGGTCCAAAAAGGAGCAAGAGAAGTTCAGGAACCATCTCAGCTTCCAGCGTGGTTCACATCAGCTGGCTGGTTATGGTGGAGCTGTAGACCTGGACCTGCAAATTCACAGACATATATTTTAGTCACCTTGGAGGAAAGAAAAATGTTTACCTATAAGCCATCATGTGTTCAGACATTATTCTCTCTACATTGTTTATAATTATTGCTTACAGAATTGTAGAAAATGTACATAAGTAAAATGTCATAGCTATTTTATCATCATATTAGTAGTAGTCTATTTTCATTACTATTACAATTATTATAGTAGTAGTAGTAGTAGTATCACACACCATTGTATACACCATTGTATAGTTGTTTACAAATGCTTTTTATATTAGAATTGATATAGTCATCTTAGTACCTTTTTTCACCCGTGTATAAAGTTATAACAACACGGTGGTACAATAGTACTATCATCACATAGTATTTCCAGATAATAATGTGAATATAATAATGACGCCCTTTGTAGTCATTATTATACCGTTATGGTCACTGTAGTAGCCCAAGTTGCCATATAACGGTAAACATTCTTAATCATTGTGTTTGGCTTGCTGTAGTAAATTCCATGCATAACGGTACACATAGCGTTCGCCAATCGTCGTCATTATAACAACGTTATGGTCATTGTAGTAACTTGCTGTTCATCCTCCTCCCGTATCCTAACGTAACAACAATAGCACATATTTCTGCCGACCGGCTCGTAGTAATATTATTTGTTCTTACCTCGAGATGTCCGTGTGTTGCAACCTCCGATCGTCGCGTCGCTATAATCATCAGAATCTTCATCTCCGCTGCTGTCGCTGGTCATCCGTATAATAAATATCATCCACGCACGAAATATCTTCGATCCTTCGACCCTTTTCTCCGACATGCTAATGTTGCTACTGGCCAAAACACCTTAGAGTATGTATAGAGTAGAGAGAACACCCACCACCCTGAGGAAACCTTGAGGCGAGTGAGCAACTCAATGCAAGTGGATGAGAGGGGAGCTCGGGTGGCTCTCTATTTGATATATACTCTAAACCAAGGAATGAAAAAATCCGGAAATGCATTTGCGATACCCAGGGAGCCATACGTCATCGATTTATGGTCCATTTGATTGGCTATCGGCCCGGAAACGGCTGAAAAACAGCGGAAACACGTCTTGGTGTTCCCGCCCACTAAGGTATATTTACACTACAGTGCACCCGCCCATTAAGGGAGAGTTACCAAACGGGAATCCCGCCCTCTATGGGATATTCTCTCTTAACACGGTGCAGTAGATTACCTTCTGCTCCTGCTGCTGGTGGTGCATTGTGGGAGTTTTGCTGCAGACGCTGCTAGTGGTGTTGGTGGTGTTGTTGGCCACAGGACTGTTGGGGGAAAGATATTAGAATTAGCCTTTTCTTCTTAATATTGTGTTAGGGTTTTATCACACAAAAGGTCTAGTTGGTCTTAACGTTTTGAATCATGTAACAACCCAATGGAGCAGACTTTAAACATTACATGCAAAAATTGCGTTACAGGCTCTAAAAACATTTTTATGTCATATCACCTGATTTCAACCAACACATATCCTGTCCACTACAGGCGGACGTCCCTGGATGAACCAGAGAGAGACAGACTGAGAAATCAATGAGAATAGTTCAGATCTAAGCTTTATTACTTCAACTGGTGTACAGGATTTGTGGTTGTTGAAATCAGGTTCTAACCTGGTCTCAGTGGTGTTATGGAGGTTCTAACCTGTTATGGAGGTTCTAACCTGGTACCAGTGGTGTTATGGAGGTTCTAACCTGGTACCAGTGGTGTTATGGAGGTTCTAACCTGGTACCAGTGGTGTTATGGAGGTTCTAACCTGGTACCAGTGGTGTTATGGAGGCTCTAACCTGGTACCAGTGGTGTTATGGAGGCTCTAACCTGGTACCAGTGGTGTTATGGAGGTTCTAACCTGGTACCAGTGGTGTTATGGAGGTTCTAACCTGGTACCAGTGGTGTTATGGAGGTTCTAACCTGTTATGGAGGTTCTAACCTGGTACCAGTGGTGTTATGGAGGTTCTAACCTGGTATGGAGGTTCTAACCTGGTCCCAGTGGTGTTATGGAGGTTCTAACCTGGTACCAGTGGTGTTATGGAGGTTCTAACCTGGTACCAGTGGTGTTATGGAGGTTCTAACCTGGTACCAGTGGTGTTATGGAGGTTCTAACCTGTTCTCAGTGGTGTTATGGAGGTTCTAACCTGGTACCAGTGGTGTTATGGAGGTTCTAACCTGGTACCAGTGGTGTTATGGAGGTTCTAACCTGGTACCAGTGGTGTTATGGAGGTTCTAACCTGGTATGGAGGTTCTAACCTGGTGCCAGTGGTGTTATGGAGGTTCTAACCTGGTACCAGTGGTGTTATGGAGGTTCTAACCTGGTACCAGTGGTGTTATGGAGGTTCTAACCTGGTACCAGTGGTGTTATGGAGGTTCTAACCTGGTACCAGTGGTGTTATGGAGGTTCTAACCTGGTACCAGTGGTGTTATGGAGGTTCTAACCTGGTACCAGTGGTGTTATGGAGGTTCTAACCTGTTCTCAGTGGCGTTATGGAGAGGCACTCCGTTCTTGTCCCGTCCGTCGTGTTTCAGCAGCCAGGCGGACAGCGCCTCGCGTCCGCAGTTGTCCTCACACACGCACTGGGCGTAGCTGGAGCACACCTCATTGGCCCGGCAGCTCTGACCAATGGGAACGGTCTTCTGAAGCCACGCCTCCAGGGCCGAGGCGGAGGGAGGGGAGGAGGGGCTCTGGGGGGCGGAGCCAGGAGCAGATGAGGCGGGGCTAGAGCCTGGGGGCGGGGTCTTCAGGCACTTGAGCTTGCCCAGGTTCTCGATCTCGAAGGAGGAGGAGGAGATGGTCTGGCAGCAGGAGGAGCAGTCAGTCTGAGGAGGGAGAATTAATACTAATTAATACCAAGAAGAATGAATTAATAATGAGGAGGAGGGTCATTATTATAATACACAAACCAAATATGTTTATAATGTTTACACTCAAGAGTTAAAATATTCATCATGTGAATTAGTCTAGATAACTACAAAATGTAGAAGATTAATGGTCATTTATGATATGTATGTTTGACTGTTTTGTTTCCCAAAATCCAGCCTGGAATTGTGGACAAAAGCAAAATAAATCTTTGGTTTTTGGGGTCTGTGGGGCTAAAATGTCATCAAATAGTGGTCCTCCATGGCTCATATACTGAATAAATAGTGGGCCCTGGTATGAGAAAGCTGAAAACCACTGCATTAAATCCTAAGCACTATTGAAAAATAGGCTTAAAGGTAGATCTGCTCGTTGCCTCTGGGACCGCGGCTCAGCGCTCCTCTGCAGCCAATCAGCTCTCTGCCAGCTGTCGGTGAAGGGTTTGAACACCAGCTTCCAGCGCTCGCCGTCAGACAGCGCCTCAGCGCCAGCGGCGGGCGTGGCCGCCGGGGTGACCAGCCAATCACCTTCCTCCTCCTCGCCTTCCTCCTCCATGGCGAACTCCGATTCGTCGATCTTCTCGATGGAGAAAGAGGAGGAGGAGCTAGAGGAGCTGACTGCACGCTCTCTGGGCGGGGCCACGTCACCGGGCGGGGCCGGGGGTGGGGCCGCGGCAGAGGGCGGGGCCTGGGGCGTGGTCTCCTTCAGTAGCCACGCCTCCAGGTCTTTCAGCTGACCCCACGACGCGTAGAGGTCGAAGAGAGGACAGACGGGCTGCTTCTGGTGACAGACAGACAGACAGATAGGGATGGAGATTGGTAATTTCTGAGGGGTGCCAGCCCCTCCTATATACAGCTTTGATGTTTGTTTTTCAAACTTTTTTGTTTGTTTTAAAAACGACAATGGCTGGTATTCTCGAACAGCTGTGGTGTAGCCAGGTATGGTGTAAGTCTTCTCATTGGCTGCATGGCAGCAAATCAGGTCGGGGGCCTTGTGTGTAGGCCAAAAGCCTGTACCACCAGACCTGGACTTACCAAATAATTATTACCGATAAAACTGAAATAGAGTGGAGGTGAGGTGGAGTTAGATTCCGTTTTTAAACGGAAACTGTTTACAAACAGTGTTTGTACACACCGAAGCTGCCGCTATTAACTTTAAAGTGTTAAAGTGTCCGTTTGTGCCATCATCGATGATTTTATTTATTAGAATAGAAATGTAGAAATATACAGGCTGCTATTTCATTGCAGCAGGGGCGTTTTTGCCATTGGGCAGACTAGGCAGTTGCCTAGGGCGCCATGAGGGGAGGGGGGCGACCACCAGACATGCTTTAAAAGGATCCCAGGATAATAAGCATCATATGGGTAAATACATAATACTTATAACTAGAATTGAACATTGAAAACACATCATATGTATATATTAATAATAGTTCATAATTACCCCTTAGGGAGGGGGGCTTCCATTTTACAGGAGAGCCCCTCTTACCAAAGGGTAAGGGGGGACTCCAGGGAGAATCTTGCCTAGGGCTCCAAATTGCTTAGAAACGCTACTGTTTCACTGCAGTCTGACATTAAAGTATTAAACAGTGATGTGTGAGTAGTTGTCTGTGTACTGCTCGGTTTTCATCACACACTGAACCCCTCATCCATAACTTCTTTGCTTTTTATAGTTTGAAAAAAAGGTTTTGGAATGGTTTAACATGTCAATCTATTGACACATTGTGAACTTGTAGACTGGCCATTTTAACTACCGAAAAGAATATATATTTTTTAAATAGTTTAAAAAGGGAAAAACAAGTTAAGGGATGACGAAAATCTAGGCCCTAATACAGTTGTGTTCAAAATAATAGCAGTCTGTTTAAAATACTGAGTAAAGCCCAAAATTCTAATAGTGTTTTTTAAAACATGAAGAAAAAAAGCAGAAATTATTTAATTACTTTACAGAAAAAGAAAAACTTTCTGCTTTTTTTGCTTCATGTTTTGATTTAGAATATAATGGGCAGTGTTCCCGATGCATGGAAATAAAAAACACTATAAGGATTTTGGGCTTTACTCAATGTTTTAAACAGACTGCTATTATTTTGAACACAACTGTATCTTATACAATAGAAGCTACAAGCTTCTAAGCTACAGGCTCACTGTGTGATAGTAGAGAGGTGTTATTGTGAAATTGTAGATCTGATATTTTAGGTGATTGTTCCATCCAGAATACAGATGCTTTTACTTCCAAGTGGAGGTTTGGCGCACTGTGTCCATTAATACAACAAACGGTGATGTGTAAATAATAATCTTCATTCAGACAGACAGAGACAAACAGACCTTGTCCTCCCTGTAGGCGATCAGCCAATCCTGTGGGTTCTTGCTGGACTGGAATCCAATGGGAGCAGCCGTTGCTGGACAGCTTCCAACTAGCCAATCAGAAAGAGGACCAGTCTCCATCTTCTAGAGCACAGACAGAAGACACACATACACAGTTGGGATATTGTTTGAGGGGTCCTACACAAACATTGGATTTGATTTTGATATTGAATTTGAATGGACCATAGTAAGAGCTCCCCTCACTGTGTGTGTGTGTGTGTGTGTGTGTGTGTGTGTGTGTTACGTCCCACCTGTTTTTTAGCCGCCACAGGGCAGCTCCTCTGGGAGGGGGCGGGGCTATGGGAGGGGGCAGGGCTTACCTCCATGGCCTGCAGGACAACAGGAAGAGGAGGAGCCATTTAGAGATCAACATAAACATGTGGTCACTCCAGCGACCTCATAGAGATGCGCAGTGACGTCACCGCCCCGGTTCCGGAAGTCTTTTCCCCATTCATTTTTCTCATAGACTTTTCGAAAATAATTTATATCAAGACGATTACGCCGCGGCCAAAGCCAACTCAGGTCGTGACAAATCATGACAACAAACACAACATCGTCATCTAATATATAATTAGGAAGAAGTAGAAAACGGCATGATACAAGACTTTTTGTTTCGTTTTTCATCTTAGAAATTATTTTATTGTCCCAAAAGTTTGTGTGTGTCATCATGATTCGTCACGACTCGAGTTGGCTGTGTCCGCGGCGTAATTGTCTTGATATAAATTATTTTTGAAAAGTCTATGAGAAAAATGAATTGGGAAAAGACTTCCGGAACCGGGCGGTGACGTCACTGCGCAGCTCTATTGGCTGCTGCCTGTGTCAGCCAGGCAGCGGCATAGATATACTGTATACCAGAAAGCTACATGTCCCTCCCACACTGCTGATGGGGAGTGACGTTGTTATGTGGCGGCCATCTTACCAGGGTATAGCGTAACATTGTTGTCTATGAGCATATACTTTTTAAATGACAATAACTCGCTGATTCTTCAACCGTTTTTCAAACGGATTGGTTTGTAAACGTCAGAGACGCCCGCATACATGTGAACGTAAGCATCCTAAATCATAGCCATGTTAATAACATTTCGAACAAAGCAATTCATTTGTTGAATTAGGACCTCCTTCGTTAATTTTTTTACTCCCCTATCACATGGAACTACTTTTCAGGTGAAGTGATATGGACACAAAATACATCCGTTCCGTGATAGAGGAGTCAAAAATGAACAAAGGATGTGCTAATATTTTAGAAATGGGTCAACAACATAAAGCAAGTTAGTTTTTTTTGGATTCATTTACTTTAACTGCGTGACCCCAGTGACCCCCCAAAAATGACCAGAACTACTTCATATTTCACCAAAACCAGAGCAGAACTCCCACCATGGGACATCAATTAGTACAGTTGACACCACTATATTAACCCATTGTGTCCTGACCCTCGATTCAAGTATCTGACACCAGATTATACAGTAGTTCCTGACACCAGATTACAGCTGCAGCAACATTCTAGATTTTGACGCTAGATTCTACAGTAGTTTCCAACACTAGATTCTAGTTGTTGACACTAAATTATAGTTTCTGATGCTAGGATCTACCTTTTGACACTAGAATCTAGTTTCTGACGCTACAATCGAGTTTTTGACACTAGATTCTATAGTTTCTGACACTAGAATCTAGTTTCTCTGAAAAATCTGTGTTCCTGTGTCAGTGATGGCACATTTTCACATTTTTTCAAAAATAGCAGAAGAACAAGCTCATGTCGCGCCACTCGGTGGCGCGACATGAGCTTGTTGATCTGCTATTTTTCAACAGATAAAACACCAAAACGCGTTCAGGACACTAAGGCTTAATGGACAGTATTTACTACAGCTTAACTTAAAAAAAAATCTGGACTAGTCCATTAAAGCTAGAACAATAGAGTATTCTCCTGTGACTTGCTGATTCATTCACAGTGCCACCTCCATGGCTGTGTCCATTACACTTGATGCAAATACAGTGAATACAGTGTTCAGGTTTTAACGCTTCGATGAGGAGGGAATCCCACCACCACGAAGGGAAATTTATATTTTAGCTTTGGACAGTTTGTATTGTAATTCCTGCACATGCTTCTGGTGGGGGTGTTTCTATGAAGGAGTTTTTAGTATAATTTATTGTGTGTCTGTTCTCT
This sequence comes from Benthosema pterotum, assembly GCA_039105355.1. Lineage (NCBI taxonomy): Eukaryota > Metazoa > Chordata > Actinopteri > Myctophiformes > Myctophidae > Benthosema > Benthosema pterotum. Next base: position 50,820,000 of record CM076974.1, read on the forward strand.
TCTAGTTCTAGTATAGTAATAATCATCATCATTGTTGTTGTGTGGAGTTGGAGTGTTTCCTTGTTGGAGTTTTATTCTATTCCATGTTGTGAACTTTCTCCTGTCTCACTTCTCTTAGTATCTGTAGTGTTTCCTCTCGGTGGTTTCTGATGCTTCCCGTTTGTGATAGTTTCTGTTCTGGTTTTAGGATAAAAACACAAACACACGGCGCCTCTGCCTCGGCGTTTTTTCCCATTGTCACAAGACGCTGGACTGGAGATCAGCTGACTAATAAATGACATTCAACCCTTTGTGTACTGAACGCGTTTTGGTGTTCAAAGCATTATGCTACACTTAAGTTATTGGAAAATATCAGAGCTACAAGCTCACAGCGCGCCACCGAGTGGCGCGCTGTGAGCTTGTAGCTCTGATATTTTTGAAAAATTGCGAAAATGTGATGGAAATCTTTGAATATATATTCTTTCGGGAGCCAATATTTTGAACTAAAATCGTTGCTTCTGGAGGGATTCCTACAACATGTTTTCAGATGGGAGGGGTCCGCAGCCAAATATAGATAATTCTGGTGGTCCTTGGCATGAAATATGTTGAGCATCACTGACACAGGAACATAGATTTTTTTCAGAGAAACTAGAATCTGTCAGAATCTAGCATCAGAAACAGAAACTAGTCAGAAACTAGAATCTGGTGTCAGAAACTACAATCAGGTGTCAAAATAGAATATATTCTTAGATTTGCACATCATTTTCAATTTTTTTTTCTCAAAAATATCAGATCTACAAGCTCATATCGCGTCACTCGGTGGCGCGATATGAGCTTGTAGATCTGATATTTTTCAATAGCTTAAGTGTAACAATGCGTTGAACACCAAAATGCACTCAGGACAGAAAGGGTTAAAGGAACATTCCGTCCCGTTGCCGTCTACTAGCATTACAAGGCATGACAATCACAATAAATGGGATAAAGGAGGAGTTCAAATAAGTGGCTACTCAACAAAACTACTGGTATCGGTACTCGGGACGAGTGTTAAAAGAAAGTACTCGTACTCCATATGAAGGAAGTGGTATTGGGACATTTCTAATTATTATACTCAAACTAAAACAAAGTACAGAGAGAAAAGTACACAGATCAAAACTCCTAGATAGAAGCAGTGTAACAACGGTGGACATTCAAGGGGTGGTAAAATGTGACTCATGAGCAAAAAAATGTGACTCATGAGCTAGGTTGTATTTAGTAAGCCGATATTTGAGAAAAACAATTTGATTTTGTTGTTTTTTTTCTTGCACAAAATATTCTCTTTTAGATCTCCTGTGAGGAGATGCATGGGTTGCGCCAGAATATATT